>JAHWFP010178898.1:18283-40995 GCA_023313725.1 Lithobius niger | reverse complement strand
GGATATAATGCACCCCGTTTTCAATTGCAAATAAAATCAGCTGAAAAGCATCGTACAACAAATTTGTTGTACGATGCTTTTCAGCTGATTTTATTTGCAGTTGAAAACGGGGCGCATTATATCCCCGAAACGTTGTGTAGTTTTGCTTCTTTGTGCACATTTTTGGGCTTTTATTGACTTTAACTTGAATTGTGCTGCCTTTTTTTCACTAATTATTTTTTGGCGGTGTAATCATGTCGTACTTGGCGTCTCGAGTATTACTTCTTGTATGGCTTAGAAATGCCCGTTCTTTCGTGGCAGCAGGTATTTCTGGAGTTTTATAGCAGCATCCCACCGTAACATGATAGTCAATTAGCGCAGCCTCTGAGTCATTTCACCATTACCTGTTTTTGCTAGTCTTACTACGTCTTGTGTCCTGTCTTCTTCTCCTTTATCCCCTTCACTGATCGCTCCTCCCTATTTTTTCCTTTTAGTATTCAATCCAAATGCTAATTTTGTTGTGTCTTTGAAGTCCTGCAGTAAGTTTTCATCTACCCCAAAACAAACTTGGTGAGGATTCCCGCCGAGCTCTTCGGCCGTGTGAAGTCGTGATATCAAACGCCAAGCTCTTTCGCCAGGGTAATCCCACCGAGTAATAGTTCGAAGGTTAAATGAAATATATAAGAGCTTGGCGTTTGATATCACGACTTCAGACGGCCGAAAGCTTGGTGGGAATCCTTGACAAGTTTTGTTTTGAGGTAGATATCAAATATTTTTGGTCCAAATTTATGAAATCCATTTTTTTCTTATCACTTATGAGATGGAAAGACCAATCTAGTTTTCTGATCCATTTCTTTTTCTTTTTTCGTTGGCTTTCGTTAGATTTTGAGGACAGCAGTCACCTTTTTTCATATGATTAGTATTTCTTATTAGTACTGCAGTATCTCCTAATGGTCGCTCCGCTATAATAATTAACATTGAGTTGACCTTCACTAATTTCATTCGTTGTGGTTAGTCGTTGATGCACTTGGTGGGCGCAGTAGCGTGTGTCTAAATACCCATCCAAAAATATATAAGAATATAAACAAACACCCGTTGGAATACCCAACAGCTAGTGAAACTCACTGCAGACGCTTCGTGAGTTGTATGGCCTACAAAATCTCTACCATCGTTAAAGGACGGGCATTTTTAACAAAACAACAGTTGTGCTCAACAATTCCAAGCCTAGATATGCGACCCGAGTAAAATAAATTAAAGGCTGGCAATGCGCCAAGTTGCTCCGTTAATGGGCTAGCCTTGGCGGCCTTTTCTTGGTGAAATGATATTGTTATATTCTAAGGCCTACCCTTTTTGGAATTTGACAGTTTCTGTGACCATTTATGGTTTTGCATGATATCACTACTTTCTAAGGCCTACCCTTCTTGGACTTGGCGGTTTATTTGAACATTTATAGTATTTTTTTTTATGATGAATGGTACAAAACATTGATATTTCTACTTCTTTCTTAATATTGTAGGAACTGCGGTTGAAATGGTGTAAAATTGGTTATTTTCCTGTTCAGAAGCTTTATTTGAAAGGCATGTTTTGGCAAAATGTAAGCGAAAACGGCCTGATGAGATTTTTAAGAAGTTTATCCCGAAATTATTCTGAATGAATTGAAAACATGATGAGAGAAGGGGACGATAAGGTCCCCTGAATAAAAAACCTTCGAAGTTTTAATTTAATGAGGAAAAACAAAAAAATATAGACTACCTCTGGCGGGACTCGAACTCGCAATCTCCGGTTTAGGAGACCGGCGCCTTATCCATTAGGCCACAGAGGCTGTTGGTTTAGTTTGGCTTCCTAAATCCTTTTACATTTAATCAACGTGCGATATCGTAGATGATTCATTAAAAAAAAGTATTGGTTTACGGACTACAACGGGACAAAGGTTTGACGCTAATTCCTGCATTAATCCTTGCTGCATTTAGTTGTCGACTGATTTATTTATAAGTCTGCTTATGCAAGAATAAAACTCCGCAGTTTCGGGCCCGCCATTGTGTTTGCGTTTATGGCTGAACTGTTTTTAGAAATCGGAGATCTTAGGAAGTGAAAGCAGTTCCAACCTAGGCAGATCATGTTGCAAACGATCATGGCTACTCCTCATTAAACATACAGTGTAGTTGATCGGAAGAACGCAAATTTTTGTCAAATCATGGTTAATTTTATCAACTTAATAAAAGTAAAAATAAAAAAATAAAAAATAAGTATTGTGTGTACGACACTGTTTTGGGTTTTAAAGCACGTTACAGTAATAACGTTGTCTCCCCAAAACAAAATTTGCTACGGATTCCCTCCAAGCTTTTCCGTCAAGCTAAGAAAAAAAAAGGGTGTTTATTTTTTTCTTAGCAACTATGGGATGGAAAGGCCGGTAATCGAGTTTTACGGTCCCAAGGTTTTTTTTTGGTGGGGGGGGGGGGGGGGATTTAGTTCCGTTTTGAGGACAGCAGTTAGTAGGGGGCATTGAAAAGCTGGAAAAATATGGAATGATAAGGCCCTTTTCCAAGCATTGAAAAGTATGGAATTCTCACGAATTTTCAGTATAAGGCTGGAAAAGTATGGAATTTACTCTTACATCAAGTTTTACAACTTGTACAATTAAAATTTTGTTTAAATGGAATTTTTCTTTATTCAACCTGTACGTTGCCAGGGGTTAAAGCCAATTTTCCCTTTTGTGTCTGACATTGTTTGTGCCAATAATATGCCGAATTTAATGCCACCAAAAAAAAAAAAGTAAATTTAGCACCAAAATCAATTTACCTCTACAATTAGCGTAGGTTACTGAGTAAGAAAAATGGCATGGAAAATAGGTTTTTGGGGCCTGGAAATCGTTGGAAAAGTCATGGTTTGGTTTAGATAAGGTTGTAGGAACCCTGAAGAAAAATAACACTACGCACCGAATTGTGCTTTATGTTACCCCGTGAGGGCGAGCGTTGCCATGAGAATAGAGGAGTACCGCGGTAATACATCATGGTTAACATTGGAATGTAATCACGCCATCTTAAATGCGAGTAGGATATTTTAACCTAAATATAATGGCCAGTATTCAGCAGTAGATATTCCAGTAGCCTCAGTTTTGAAAGGATTTATAATAAAGGTTTAACTAAGTGTATAGGTACATAAAACATTGTGAATGAACGTCATATGGAGTGTCGCGAAAATAATATTGATGCGTATTTCGTTCGCAACGTCCTTGCTGCTACCATTTTTAATGAAAAAAATGTTTTAGTTTATGGCAAAAGGCCTTAAAAAGCAAGTAGTTGTTAATGCTAGCTTCGGAAATAACAATAAAATTAAATCTAATGACCCATTGGGGAGAGATCAAGTATTTAGTATTGGGATCGATCCGCCATTTTGAAAAGGTCGCCATCGTGAATAGCTACCATGTTGGGACGGATATCACCTATTTTCATATTCCAGAAATCCACTTAATAAGTACTCTAAGTTTCATTTAGTCCCCCCGATTTATAGCAAAACATTAATTTTCGGCTGCTAGCACATGGACTATTAGTGCTTGTCTTCTTGATTATCTAACAAATCCACATGTAGTTATTTACAAACTAGGAAACAGGCTTCGGGCCTATTGCAGGCGGACGGAATTGAAATTTCTATTTATGTTTATTATTAAGCGTTTGCCATATTTCTTACTGTCACTTAAAATTAGTCCTCGTAATAACTCGGCTCACACTAAGATTTTCAGGTCAGGTTTTTCAGTTTTAAGAATACAGGACTACAGGTAACGTAAAAAAAAAACCGGAAACCTACCACTGGAAAGATGACGGTCATCTTGGCGATCAATTTAGCATGTTCAAATGTCAAAATCGGTCTGAAATTGGCGTAGGTACCGCATTTTGAACGGAATCGAGTTTTCAAGCCGAGTTCGAGTGCCGAATTCGAGCACCACACTGAAAATAAGGTTCTGAATTTAGAGAAGCGGCGATTCAAACAATGTCTGAGCCCAGTGCGAAGTGGTGCTCGAACTCAGCTTGAAAATTCGATTCCGGTCAAAATGCGATACCAACGCCAATTCTAGACCGATTTTGACATTTGAATATGCTAAATTAGTTGCCATGATGAGAGCTATCCAGTGGTAGGGGTTAAAAAACATTAGCACACGCCGTTTTTAAGTATCTATATTCTTAAATCGGGACAACCTGGCCTGAAAATATTAGGGTGAGCCGAGCTAGTATATCGCAAACTAATTTTTAGTGACAGTAAGAAATGTGGCAAAAGCATAATAATAATAATAATAATAATAATAATAATAATACAGATATGTAGCAAAAAACAAGAATACGAAGGACCGTGTTGGGCCACTAATACGCAGCCAAATTTAAACCCCCCAGTAAACGCAATGCCGCAAGCTTTTTCCAAACAGGGGTGCAAGGGTAAAAGTTTGGGCCCCCTCCTCCAGAAATACACAATTTTGGAGGTAAAGTGACTCCTAAGCCCAATGAAACTGTAGCGAATTTTGTCCCAGTTGGGCCCCTGACTTGAGAATTTTGTCCCAGTTGGGCCCCTGACTTGAGAATTTTGTCCCAGTTGGGCCCCTGACTTGAGAATTTTGTCCCAGTTGGGCACCTGACTTGAGAAGTTTGGTTCCCCTTGGTCAGGGGCCCGGGTGCCTTGCACCTTTTGCACAACCCCGAATTGCGGCACTGAGTGAACGTAAGTACAGAAGGGAAAGTTAAAAAAAAACTGACTAAAGACGATAGTCAACCTGATTCAGCAGATGTTAAAAACTGAAAATTGTAGGTGCTAAAACGATCTTAGAGGACAGACAGTTCCAATCATTTACAACGCGGTTACTAAAAAAGTATTTGCGGCAGTGCAACCTAGCCCGATTCACAACAAGTTTAAATTTATGTCTTGTGTCCTTTCGCACCATAGGACATTAAAAAATTGACCACTGACAATTTCATTATGATCATGCCCATAGGTAGTAGGCTATACAAGGGTCAGTAGTCAGCCGACGTAACTTAAGAGAGTGAAGGTTCGATAGTCTCAGTTTTTCATGATATGATTTATTAATGAGACCAGGTATAGAAGCTTGGTATAACTTCGTTGAACTGACTCAAGTTCGATGTCCTTGGTGAGGTGAGGAGACCAAACTGGGAGGCATACTCCACTAAAGGTCTACCATAAGTCTTAAAAGCCTTCACCAGGCCCTCACCACACTAATAAACATAAACATAATCTTCAGTCCACTCCGCCTGCAATAGGCCCAAAGCCTGTTTCCTAGTTTGTAAATAACTGAATGTGGACTTGTTACAAAATCAACAAGACAAGAAGTAAAAATTGGTGACCACTTCAAAGTTTACTTGGTTTTACGGTGTATGCATCGTCGGAATTCCTTAACTATACAACATTCCGAATTTATAATGGTGAGTGTTAGATAAGTAAATTGATCGATTTACGGCAAATTCGAGCTCAGTACTTCTTTTTTTTTGGGGGGGGGGGGGCGGCGATATAGCAAATTTCATTCCAGTCCGACGTTTTGTTTAGGCGCCACCTAGACTACAAGAATGCAACTAACCAACAAAGCAAACAATAAACCAACCAACATTTTATAATTTGGTGTCCGTTGTAGACTTCGGAATCACATATTTTATTCAGGGCCATGGCCCGAAGCCGTACGCCCCACTATTAACTACAGTCATACTCCTCTCCTCTCCGCCAATAACACGGAAGGTAAGAAAGAGATATAAATTGAAAAAAAAATGGAAAAAAAATTGACATATTCCGCACGTAAAACCTGAATCTGAAATTTAATAAAGTCCGTTGAATTTCAACACCTCCTTTTATTATCCGCCCGTAGGGATCCCAAAATTAAAACTTCACTACAATTTTGTATTATTTCCGTCGTGTTTTCGTAATGGGACTAATATTATTATTTCCCTAACAAAACTGAATTACAAACGAGTCTCTCACGTTGTGAACTAATGGTTTTCTCAAAAGGTGAACGTGTTTAATGTTCCAACTGTGAGCCAAAAGCTTTAGTCCGTTTCCCCTTTTCCCGCAACCGCTTTCCGATTTGGGCGCCCAAGTGACGTCACAGCCAAGCAATATCGCCCAAAACGACCGACCTCACTTCCGGTTTGCATTTACGGAAGCTGAAGGAGGCGATTAGATTGGATGGAGGTAAAGGAAGGGCTGGCCTCTTTGGTTTTGGTGATGTCTACACTGTTGGGTTTAATGGTGAACGAACTTTGGGTATTGAAAAAAAATTCAGAGAAGAGGGGTATGGCGAAATGTTAAGCACGGCTCTTTTTAGCGGTTTTTTAAAATTCACCCCTTTCGGATGCAATGATAGTTTTGTTACTTTGGGTTCGGCCTTAGAAAGTAGTGATATCATTCAACCAGGGACAGGCCGACAAGGTTTATCCTATTAGCCAAGTTAATCACACATACTAATAGTTCGAAAGTTAAATGAAAGCTAGAAGATTACTACTAGCGGTAGCAATCTTCAAGTTTTCATTTAATGTCCAACGTCTAAGGCCGAACCTTTCTGTAAACTTGGCGACTTCTCTTATACCAGTTTTGGTTTTGGGTGGTCTCAACAACGGAGGGATGAAAGCTAACGAAACAAATATATGAAAATATAACAGCTATGCCATTCGTCATCTAAAAGTGGAATTCGCCTCTTTCCCTGTTTCATCCTCCCCTTTCTTCACTCCTCTTCGCCGACTCTTTCCCCTCACCTCCCCACTCTCTCTTCCCCTCTCCTCCCCTTCCCCCTGTCCTCCCACTTCCTCTTTTCCCCTTTCTCTCTCTTCCTCCTATCTCTTCCCCAACTCTCCTCCCCTTCCTTTTACCTTTGTTTTATTTTTGTGTGGGATATACATAAAATTACACCTCAATTCAACCCTCCTTTTGCTGTGCCTTATGTTTTTTTTATTATTGTTTGCCTTCAATTTTTACTTGTTATATTTGCCATCCTTCTCCTAACTTCTCCGCATTATTTTGTTATATCAAGAGATAAGCCTGCAACAACAATCGCGCATACAGTGATTGTTACTCAACCAACTTCGAAACTTACTGTAAATGCGACTGTAAAGCCAGCATCTACGAAATAAATAAGTCTGTATATTGTATTGTAATCAACTGTCATCCGATTTAAAAAGCAGTGTTCGAAGTCCATTCGATTTGGAAGGCAGTGAACGAAACCCATTGTCACTTCGCTGTCCATTGTCCATTATTATCGCCATTGTTATTGTATTGTTTTGTTTCAGTAGCTGCTCTTTTTCTCCTCTAAAAATGATGGTGTATGCGATTTTTACTTATTCAAAGGATGGTATTAATTTCTCTTTTCTGTTTCTCTGTTCCAGATGTCCTTGTATGCGAGCTGCCTCTTTTTGGCCTGTCTTCTCTGGAAGCCATCTTTGAGTTTTCCCCTTGCCACCGACTACAATCTCGTTCCCGCGAGGTCGCTACGCGATCAGGACAGTATCCCGTACCCTAGCAACGAGATGCTACGTGACGCCATAAAACGAGTGCCCGAATTAGATCAGATCATGTATAACACTTTGCACCCTCTCCGAACAAATCACCAGCATCAGCAGCAGCAACAGCAACAGCAACAACAAAATCAATTGGAAAACGTACCACCATTCAACAAAGGAATTTTACCAAAATTTATTTTAGAAGGTGGGCGAATTAACAGGAGACGGAGTCCCTCGTCACCAGGGGGCAGCAGCATTCCTAACACCAATAATAACAGCGCCGCACTTGGCTGGTTGTCAAAATTAACCTCGAACAAGACGTATAGGCACAAAAAAGATGGCGGCGATCTCAATCCAGCATGGCCGATGGATCTAGACGAATTCGTCGGGGCGAAAAAGAGGCAGTGGTATGTCGAAAATGGCGTTGATACGCGCTTCCCTTTACCGGAGCGCCGCAAATTCCCGGAAGTCGATTGGCGTGGATTCAACGAAGATGTGTTCCACGAAAGTTTTGGCGACTTCACCCCTATGAAGCGCCAAAGCCTTCGATGGCGGTAGAACTGACAACTAATCGTCTATCTGATCAGTTCGCCATCTTGCTTATCGGAATCCATGTTGGATTGAAAATGAAGATAACAATGGCGCTTGAACATATCGGTTTTCCTGCCCCTTTATCCTGTCTTCTCCATAAAAAAAAAAGATCATTATTTTTGCTTCTTGTTCCTTACCAGAAAAAAAAAAAAAGAAAACGGATATCTAGAATATTATGTACGTTGGCATACGATCTTGCGCAACGCCATAATGTCATAGATTGAATGGTGTATAATAATACAAAAAAAATGTGTGAAAATAAGGCTCTTAAAAAAAATACATATGAGCTCGTAATAAATGAAAAACTAATTTTTTTATGGTTTGTAAATTCTATTTATTATATTGACTTTTGCGTGAAAAAAAAAATGTTTTTGCCCATGATTCTCACTGTACATGTCATACGGAGAATTGTGAATAAATATAAATATTATGTGGCATGAACAAAAAAAGTAGTAGCAAATGCAAATATGGCTTTATGTAGAAATATATGGCTTTATGCAGAAAGGGCCAGCTGTAAAAACCACGAAATAATGAAGACGAAATGAAGACGTTTAGCACTGCACGAAGAAGGATCTGCAGGAGGGGCTGGTAGTGCAATGCTAAATCGCACTGAGGAAAACCACTTTTAGCCGATCCGATGCCAATTCATATCAAGTCATATTGATAAAAACACATGAAGCACTACGCATTGAACGAGCAACAAGACACTTAATATTTCGAAGAAATAAAATTGTCTTCATTATCAAAGGAGAATAAACAAAATAAAATAATAAACGGACGAACACAACACTGCAAGAGGTCTTCACCTGGGGGCAGCCATATTGGACGATGGATGTGTGCAAGGTATGATGGGAGTTAAGACCAAGGACATATCAAAGTGGGGGAGGGAAATCCCCCCCCCCCCCCCAGGTGAAGACCTTTTGCAGTGTTGTGTTCGTCCGTTTTTTATTATTATTTTTATTCTCCTTTGATAATGAAGACAATTTTATTTCTTCGAAATATTCGGTGCCTTGTTGCTCGTTCAATGCGTAGTGCTCCATGTGTTTTTATCAATTTCAACCGCATTTTTTAAAACTTGTTTCCAAGACATATTGCCGATACCGATCTAATACCCAGGGGCGTAACCTCAAAATAGGGACCCGGAGGCGGGAGCCTTGTGGAGGTATACATACCCACTTCATACACGAAAGGTAGTTTTTGCCACACAAGGGGACAGCCCAGTGGAGCACACCCCTCGACCTTCACACAAAAGTAAAACAATCAGGTTTTTGCCAAACAAGATATAACTTTCATAAAACTATAGAAATAAGTTTAAAAAAACATTGTCGGTGGGCCAAGTGGCGGTTGCCTCTTCTGTCTCACTGTAGTTACGCCACTGCCATCACCTACCAGATCTGCTACACATATCTGTTTTAGAGCCCTAACTTATAGGAAAAAAGGTTGTTAGACTTACCTTAAAGTAGCAATATCACCTATTGAAAATTGTGGCCGATAATTCGAATTGTTTTCTGATTTTGGCTTCATTTAGTGGTTTCTGAGAGTAAAAAAATGAGATAATGTAAGACGCTCTATTTTAAACTACTCAAATTTTTTTTTTTCAAAATTAGAGATTTTTCCCATTGACTTGTAATATTAAACTTGTGGGCACCTCCAAAAAATTTTAAAGATTTTTTTTCGTTTTGGGACAGTGATTAGGAGATCGAAGACCAACTTTTCCGCACTATTACGATCTGAAATTTAAAAAAAAAGATTTGTTTTTTATCCACCCTAACCTGTAGGGGTCACCGTTAATATATAAAGTTTTTACACCAGCATTATCACTAGCATCTGCACCATCACCTAAAGAGCAGTGACATTTGCCGCCATATTGGCACCAGTATGGGCTTTGGAGGGCATAACTACAAGGTGCACTACATAAAAATGGAGGAAAGACAACGGAAGAGCGGATTTCTTAGGCTTAAAATAACGTTGTTTTCTCCAACAACAAAAATCGCGCGTTTTAGGTCTAAAAAATCACTCTTCACAGCATCAGCTTCAGTATGACGTCCTACTGTTTCTCTCTGCAGTGCCCCTTGCAGCTAACCCATTAAGGCTCCAGCATAGAGTTATATACAATAATATTACGTCGTGTCACTGCTCTATTGAAAATCGTACGAAAATACCGTGCCGACATCTAGCGGCAGTGACACAGTTAGCCTTTACTGTTTGCTCCCAGGTGCACGAGGACGAACCAAATTTTCACTCAATAATAAAAGGAGGCGCGTGGCTTGTTTGTTTCGTTAAAAGAAGTGGCGTTGTGCATTCCTTCGCTTGATAAAAACGAAGTGCTAGGTAGCACTTGAATTTACCAGATTCTGAAGACTTTCAACTGGTAATAGTGCCACTTTAAGTGGTGCACCAATAAATAATCGGCTGAATTACGTGACATGATTTCTTCGGTAAAGCAACCCCACTATACCTTTTCTCAAACGGAGATTTAAATGCTACAAGAAATTTAGATACCTGCAGGAAAGAACCTTACCCCACTTTACTTTGTTCGAACCCTTCCTTACCCAACATCTGAAATTGTAACAAAAAATATGATGTCCTACCACACCTCCTTGACCCCTAATCTCCAAAAATACGAGACCAGCTCTTTCCCTCTGAAATGAATTATTGTTTACAACATAATAGGGTTGCGAGAATTTCCATTTGAAGACCCAGCCTAAATGGTTGCAATAATTCAACGAAATAAATATTGTGTCGGCTCGGTACAATTTCAGTATTAAGCGTGCCCCGGTTACGGATTTTCAAAGTTATAAGCGCGTAAGTGACGGCATAACTCTTGTGATTTATTTACCAGCACAATTTATCTTCAGCCGGCCAACGAGAATATTGGTAAAAGCAGGCCTACTTGGAGTTCGTTGCAGACGGAAGTGAACGTAACAATTTATCCAAGATGGCCGCATCTAATGAGTACCAATGAAATTTCCCGCCTTTCCCCACTGGGGTTAATGGAGACGTCCTTAGCCTGGTACGACGAAGGACACATTTTCGGGACACGTCGGACTCGCCAGGTCGAAAAGACTAGGCGCACGAATCATCGACGAAAGTTGCTTTCCTCACCGACCTCGGGAACACGCCTGTTCCAACAGGTGACGTGGAGTGCCTTTGAAAATTGACCTAAGTAACTCAGATTGCGAAGAAACACGCTATTGCATTGTACTAATTGCGTAGGTAGTGCGAGATGTCGCATCAAAATCCCCTATAGTGTCCGCGGCCTATCTTGAGTTCGCCCCAGAACGAATACAGATAATAGATTGTATGTTTTCGATAGCAGAGCACCTTGTTGATATCCTAGATGGTTACAAAAACAATGGCGGCCGTCGATTAAAACCGCTCCCTCCAGGAAGATGTAGGCGCTCGTAAAATATCTGCAGGACTCAAGATACGCTGTGCGCACAATAATCTAGCTTAATCTTACACGATTCAAATGACGCTTCAGGCAGCTAACGAAACAACCGAACAAACCATGGTTGCTGAGCTTGATTCCTAAGAGTAACCTGGGGACAGGGGAGGGCTAATACTGCAAACGAATCGACTGTCGGACAATCAGAAACGACATAGAAACAAAGGGGGGATTGTTGCATTTATTTGCATTAATTAGCAGTATCAGGTGGAGGAGTTTATGTTGCGTTCGGTGCAGGGCGGAAGAAAGTTCGGAGTTATAATTTTACAAATAAGCTTCAGGAATTAGTGATTAAATCTTCAACGTATCTTAACAGCAAGCACGTAAATAAACTTCTGCTTGTTGTTCAAAATAATACAGTTTGTAGTTTATTGCTGTTACGTGAATGAGCGTCGACACGATGACGAAACGTTCTAGTGACGATTTTGGGTAAAAAATCAGTACCTTCCTAAACGACCGAACAGAGCAAATCAATCGCATCACTGTTCGTGACAGCCCAGCTCATTCCCTGCTAATGGCCGTGTTGACGCGGCTTGATTGACGTCATCATCGTCAGCGATGAATCTGTTTCCGGCAAAACTGTTACCTCACGCATGCTCAAACTTCCAACACCGGGAACCACCTCACCTAGATGGTTTGCAATTCGGCATTGCTCTCGCCTGGTCACATCTATTCAGAGATAGAACGACTAGAGAAGATGGTTCATTGCAGACTTCCGGTAATATTATCTTTCGAACGCATTCGAAGCGCACTGAATTACACCATGGTATGTCGGCATATGTGTCGTTTTCGCCCAAGCAGCCCGGACAGCCAATCAGAGTTCTGCAAGGAAGTACGTGACTAGTGGATTTACAAACAACGGTGTTTTAAAAAATAAAAGCTCTCTGTTTATATTGTTACTTTAGTAAAAAAAAAAAAAAGTTATGTCAAATAGGGACTCATGTGACGTCACTTCCTCCGGCATGGCTGCTGCCCCCTACCCGCAATATGGACGCCTCCGTCTTTTATTCCTTGGCCTGAGCCGGAAGTTAAGTTTGTTACGTAAAATATGGTCTATTGGTGCTTCTTGCCCTACAAAAAATATTGTTCTTCTTTGACATCTATTAACCAATTCTGGTCAAATCCATTAGCCACTGGTCTGGTCGCGGCGAAGTATGACGTATCGAATACTCTGCTGAGCTTGTTGAGAGTGATTGTAGTTTAGGACGGTACTGAATGACTGACGCAACATCACTGCGCACGCGCAAAGGCAAGTTTGGAGCTAAACTGTTTGTCACAGTGGTGCGTTCTGTTCACTCTGTTCGGTGGTTTAGGAAGGTACTGATAGATACTGATTCGTGACGTGTAGAAGCAACGAGAGTTACTTTTGCTTGATCCAACCAGGTTAATATTCGAAGGCACCCATGGTGGCGCGAGGAAAAACGTCATCAATCGACGACTGAACGCTGGGGGAAAAAACTGAGAGAAAAGAAATGGACGAGCAAAGAACGCTGTCGTTTTTAAATTACGACGCAATCATGACACATCAGGGGGCAACTGTACTAGAAATAATGCGTCCCAAACCTTCGCAATCAATACTCCTTCGCCGACGCTGGTAACGCCAACATGGCGCCAGCTGACTTCCTGTTCTCATCTGAATGAGATTCGCGAGAGGCCAATCCTACAATCTGTTTATTTATTTATTTTATTTGCAAAGTTATTGTAACACCCTATAACGAGCATAACAGCAATTTCAAATTAAAACAACAATTAAAAAAAAAACAGAAAAACATGGTGCCCACTGTTCTCGCCTCTGCTGTCTTCTGAATGTGATTCGCGAGATATACATGCCATAATTTGTCATAGCTCCTGTAGTGTGTGACCTAGAACGATATATCCGGACAAGCAGATTCTCGATTTAAGGCGCAGCCAAATGTGATACTTCCGGTTTGAGATTATGGGATGGCAGCCACCATAACGATTGTCATGGTGTGCAAAATGTTGAAGAAACTCAAGTCCGACGAGCAGGGTGCATAGCTATACAGTTAAACTGTGATACTGTTTCCAAAGTTTATCCTAGCATAGAAAAAGGTTTGAACTAAGTTTCCAATAGCTGTTCGATTTTAAAAATTGATGTTTGCATCGTTTTTAAGTGAAGTCCTCAAGGGAAGAACGACCAATGTCCATTTTCACGAAAAATGAGGTTAAGGACCGAACCTTTTAAGGACCGAACCATTCGGAACTTGGCGGCCCCTTTTACCAGTTTTGGTTTTTGATATGATATGTATTGCCTTCGTCGCACAATTACGACAGAAATGACGAATTATGGGGTGTGTATCTGACGAAACTCATTCAGACAAGAGCAGAGGTGAGAACGGAGTACAACAGGTGCCACCACATTATTTCTATTTTTAAAATTGTCGTTTTAATTTGAAATTGCTGTCGTGCTCTTTGCAGGGGATTACAATAATTTTGTAAATAAAATTAATAAATAAATTGTAGGATTGGCCTCTCGCCAATCCTAAATGCAGTTTAACCATATATAATCCTAGCTTTCATACAAACGGGAACCAAAAGTTGGCTGGCTCCATGTTGGCGTTACTGACGTCGGTCAAGCGTCGGAAGGAAAGCTGCTTGCGAAGTTTTGGAATACACTGTTTCTAGTTCAGTTGCGACTCCCTGGTCTCAAGTTATCGTAGGAGGCAAAATTTGAAATAAAAAAATTGCGGCATCGTTACCATGGTAACAATGGTATTAGCAACAATACCTTCGGATATTGGCTAAATACCCGTGTGTGGGTAGCAAACGTCCGAAGTTGAAGAACTTATTGTGTGTTCGATTCAAACGGTATATATAGTTCGTTACAATAAACGTGAACCACGGAAGAAGTTTCAGCCTGAACGGCCGCTTAGCACGCTTCTCGGAACACAAAACCACGCGTTTTACTTAGCTCCACTCGTAACGACAACTCGTTTTAAAATTGAATGTTGGGTTTTAAAAAATAACCCTTGATCATCTATCTAGTCCTGATCTTTTTTAAAATTATTTTAATGCCCTAATCTGATTTACGATATATTTTATGCAATTAATTTTGTATTCTTACCGTTATAAATTTGTTTTAGAGACGGTAAATAGTTTCGATCCCCATGATGCTTTCCGCTTCCTGTTACTTGACGGCAGCGCCCTCTGACGGTAAACGTTGAAAGCGGCTATTAGTTTCGTCAGGGGGTCGCAACTGTACTAGAAACGCCAACATGACGCCAGTCAACTTCCGGTTCTTGTCTGAATGAGATTCGCGAGAGGCCAATCCTACATTCTATTTATTTATTTATTTTATTTACAAAATTATTGTAACGCCCAATAAAGAACATAACAGCAATTTCAGATTAAACAACAAATTTTAAAACTAAAGAAACATGGCTGCGCCTTAAATCGCGAATCTGCTTGTCTGGTAAACACAGTTTACCATATGTCGTTCTAGACGTTACATGCAGTACCTTCCTAAAGTACCGAACAGAGCGAACAGAACGCACCACTGTTACAGACAGTTTGGCTCCAAACTTAACGTCGCGTGTGCGCAGTGATGTTGCGTCAGCCGTTCAGTATACCTTCCTAAATTACAACACAGCTCAGCAAGCTCAGCAGAGTATTCGATACGTCATACCTTCACCGCGACCAGACCTGGCTAATGGACTTGACCAGGATTGGCTAATAGATGTGACCAGGCGAGAGCAATGCCAAATTGCGAACCATCTCAGGGAGGTGGTTTGCTGAGGTGGAGGTTTGAGCATGCGCGAGGTAACAGTTTTGTCGGAAACAGATTCATCGTTGACGATGTTGACGTCAATCAAGCCGCATCAACACGGATATTAGCAGGGAATTAGCCAAACTGTCACCAACAGTGGTGCATTTGCGGCGCTCTGTTTGGTCGTTTAGGAAGGTACCGATAGACAACCGCTACGAAAATCATCGTTGATTGGTCAACGTCACTCACAACAGACATACATCCCGACTGACCTCTATATTAATGTGGAGGACACCAAAGTGCACCACACTAGCAGCTTACGTAAACATTCAATTTACAACATGTTAAATAAATTATTAGTAACATATTAGTGCGAGTCACTGAGTCATTAATGTAAGTACAACTTCGGTTTGATATTAAATTAGAAGCCAATTAAAAAATAATCTCACTGTTTCTACAATACATGTATGTTTGATGTCGATTCCCAACCGATATCTGCACAGACGAATCAGAAGCACAACAATAAAAGGTCAAAACATTGTATTTTGACATCAAAGTGCCTCAATCAAGTACGGTGTCTCTTACATTACAGCATTCGCAGCTACGTTAGATCCAGTTAGTGTGTGTTGAAAGCGGCGCCGGGCCGGCTAGGGGTAAAAACCAGATTTTGTTTAACCGTTACTAATACAAATTTCATTAAAAATATATACATATATACATATATATATTTTTTTATATTTTCCTTAAAAGTGGTTTATGTTTCTTTAGGCCCCACAAAATTCCCACTTTTATTTTGACTTCCCCTTTTTCACTTTATATTTTGTCTTCCGTAATGTAATTTAAAGGGGGATTTCTACCGAATGACAAGATCCAGCATTTATAGCCATTTGCCGCTATCTAGTTTTGTCTAGCCATTACTTTCAACAGGCGAAGGTACACACAAATAAATTTATTTGTACACAACAAACGAGCCACGTGCCTCCTTAATTACGGAGTGTAAAGTTGGTGCGCCCACGTGCACCAGAAAGCAAGCCGTAAAGTTAAGCCTAACGACATCACGGGCGCTTTTTTTCTATACATCGACCATTTTGAAACGGAGATTTTGAACCGCTAGATGGGCGCCATCGAGTTACAGTGATGTCGTTAACCTTGACCACTTGCTCCCTGGTGCACGTGGACGCACCAACTTTACATTGAATAATTAAGGAGGCACGTGGCTAGTTTGTTGTGTAAAAAGAAATGTCTTGTGCATTCCTTCGTTTTCTGAAATCAAGTGCTACATAGAACTAAATAATGGCAGACGGAGCTAGATGCTGCTACCTGTCATACGGTGATTAGGCACCTTAACTTCATGAGGTGTTCACATTCCTTTTGTATCATCCTTATGTGTAAACGTGGATGGCACCCTATGTCATTATTATTCATATATTTCCCCGTAATTAGGCCTATTTAGGTTGTTTACCTTTCATTAGTGAGTATAATTCATGAAGTAAACTAGTTCTAATGTGGAAAGTTATTTTTCCTTGAGACACAGGCTGGTCGGTAAATTACACCTAAATTGCTGGTACCAAGGAAACTAGTAATTGTACCCTACAGTACCTTCCTAAACGACCGAACAGAGCGAACCAAACGCACCACTGTTGCTGACAGTTTGGCTCATTCCCTACTAATAGACGTGTTAATACGGCTTGATTGACGTCAACCATCATCAGCGTTGAATCTGTTTCCGGCAAAACTGTTACCTCACGCATGCTCAAACCCCGACAACGGGGAACCACCTCCCCCAGATGGTTTGCAATTTGGCATTGTTCTCGTCTGGCGCCACCTATTAGCGAATCCTGGTCAAATCCATTAGCCATGTCTGGTCGCGGTGAAGGTATGACGTATCGAATACGCTCCTGAGCTTGTTAAGTTTGTTGAGCTGTTATTGTAGTTTCTGAAGGTACTGAGTGGCTGACGCAACATCACTGCGCACGCGCGACCTCAAGTTTGGAGCCAAACTGTCTCTAACAGTGGTGCGTCCTGTTCGCTCTGTTCGGTCGTTTAGGAAGGTACTGCTGGTATGGGTATACAGGATGTTCCAGCAGTCTTAAATTCTATACCCACCCAATTATTGTTAACATTCTATATCTATGGAAACATTCAAACTCACAAGGTCCACCTAGGTAAATACGCCTTGCCTGCTTCAATTGTCGAACTTTAAATTTCAATCATAATCTATTATCGGGTTCTACAGAATGGCGTGCAGTTGAACTACGCCATTTTCGTCTTGTAAGACGTTACTTCCTTTTTCCTCCCCAGAATTCTCCACTTTACGAACGCAATCGGAAGTGAACACTGAACTTATCACAGCACCATTGTGTGTTTGTCTCAGCAATTTGCCACGGCGACGTGCGACTCGCAGTAAAACCTACGAATAATATGAAAAGAAAGTGACTGGTTGACGTGAACGAAAGAAACGAACGATAGTAAATGGGGAGGGGAAGTGGGATAGTTTCGTAATCGGGACCCGGAAGTTTTGCGGTCTGTGGAATTCCCAGATTTATGGAACGGTACTTCTGGATTTTTTCGTCGAAAATAAACTTCTTTTTAAACCAATTAAAAAGACTGACTTATAACCTTCCGCCTGCTTCACAACACCCACGCGACGATCACATCCGCGTATTTACCACAGCTAAGGTCAACAGAGACGGTAGCTTCGTTCCTCGCAGTGAAAAACATAGCTACTGTCTCAATTGGCATTGCGCCTAATAGTCCAGCCACCGTGAACCCATTGATCGTGTCGTCAAAGACCGGAATGATTCTTGTATTTTAAAATCACAATTTATAATTTTCTAGACTAGTGTCTTATAATTTTGCTTCGGCGATCTATTGGAATAATTTATTTTAATTTTTACCGCGTTAGTCTATTAGATTTTAGATCTCATGGTAATTATTAGAAAATTAGTAGATGTACACACAGAGATGAAACGTCATGATTATTGGACGCGCGCATTGCATCATTTAGTGACGGGTCGTTCTTAAATATAGTTAACAATATTCAACAGCAAATCTCCTAGACGCCACATTTTAAAACGGTTTTTTTTAGCAAGGGAAAGACTAACGGTAAGTAAATGTACTTGATGTGGAGGATCGAGAAAAATGGCGCTGGGAGGTATATCCCTTTAAATGCCTTTGAACCATGTACTAAACGCAGTAAACAAGTTTTCGTTTGCTAAACTCTCAGTCCGTGATCGAACGAGCGAAATTTGTGAAGTCCAATGCTAGCTTTGAATTGGCATTTTTTTTTTGTAATGGTGTTATTTGCTGCTCCTCTCAACCTCTTGGTTCACCCTATCCTGATCAGTGATAGAGATCAGTGACGCACGCGCGATACATAAGGTATAAAGAAACGTCTACAACTAGTTAGGGAAAGTTGGCAAACCTAAATTTTGGCACACTGGTCAAGAGTCGTACGGGAGAGTGCCTTTTTCAAAAGTGGGCGTTGCAACTAGAAGCACGTGCCCTGTAGTGGCGCATGAGTACATTGTTGTAACCATTGTTTGCATTGTCAGCCAACAGTGAGTTATAACATGCTTAACTGTAATACGCTTATCGTTTCAGTATTTAATTGTCAGAATAGATTGTTGTTGGTAGCAGGGCGTTCGGTTTTGCGCCATGGCCCGAATAAATTGATCATTATTGGCTCACTATTTTCTGTATGTGCGTAGTTAATGTTGAGCATCTTTATAATAATGTTGGAGGCCGGCTAAAAGGAAAGCCAAAAGGAAAACCACATCTTCCCTCCTCGCGCCCGCATGGAAAATGCACTCTCCAACTCTACCTGCATGGAAACAAGAGGCAGGCATGAGTGGTCGATCAACTCAATAAAGGTTCAATCTGACAAGTCGTCGGACCGAACAATCACTTCTCCCCTCCTCGCGCCCGCATTGAAAATGCGCTCTCCCATTCTACCTGCATGCAAACAGGAGGCAGGCATGAGTGGTCGATCAATCTGAGAAGTCGTCGGGAAGAGTGCCGGAAAAATGTCCCGGGAAATGTGTCCGTAAACTTAATTCATGACCGGCCCTGTGCATAGCACGGGCTTCCTCTAGTTGACCTCTAACTGTTATAGAACAGGCCCAGGCTTCGGGCCCAGGCTTGTCTCCAAAAGTGTGGGAACGTGCACTTTGTGGAGAATAAGTGCCCACGTTGTTTTTTGTTACTTGGTAGCTAGTAGCTAGATTTGATTTGATTTTTAATGAGCCTACACTGTAAAAAATATTTCCGTTTTTTTACGGTGACAGTCAGTGGTAACACTGCTAACAGGAAAATGAACGTAATTTAACGGACGTCCCGTTATCTTGAGCAACGGTTAAATTTACGGAGCATTAATTAAGTAAAGATGAGTTGAAGTCAGGCTAAACAGTAATTATCAGGGAAATAATACGTTCAGTCTAATTACGGTACTTTATTCCGTAAAATATATTTACAGGCATGTTCCGTAAATATTTACGGACGTTGTACGGTGAAAATACGGAAATTTTTAACAGTGTATAAAAGCAGCCTCCAAGCCATTCGCTCAGTGTACAACTACTTAGAGCTACTTACAGCTACTTACAACTGCACAACCAACTTATTTAACCCTGGTATGACCCCGGCCCTACTCTCCTGTGGAATTGCAGGGGAGCACCAAACAAAGACAAAGGACACGTTCCCACACGTTCCCAACGATTTATAAACATTTCTCCTGCATGAAGAATTTTCACCAGCAGGCTAAAATCAGCTATAAGCATGTTACAGTTGAAAGACAGTCTGCTAGTGAGCTGCCTACCTGTTCTTTTATTACTGCAGAGCGTACAGGCCTGCCTTATCATGTGATCATTCCTCACACTAAGCCTACTAACTACATACTTAATGCTAGCAGCTCTCCCCGACTACATCCAGAATGGCAAGAACTACAAAAAGCATCTTAACACTATAATGGAAATACTAGAACAGCGAGCATAAAGAGAGAGTAAGAGCAGGGAGTAAGGGGACACAACACAGGAAGCTCCAAGAAACAAGGGCAACACCTACTGGAACTGCTGAGTCGCCTTGCAGAACCCTACCGTCCTGTGCAAAGACGCGGCAAAGACACCGAGCACAACCAGCAGAGGGTCAGCCCGACCACCAAGAACAAAGCGACACTGCGCAAGCTAGTGAGGACACTCGAACAGGAAGTGAGGTACCATCTCTTCCCTGCCAACACACACAGACTGAGGTGAACACGCCCAGCCCAGACGATACACACAAGCACAAAGCTGAACATACCCAGTACATGCATAGTACGCAATCTCGAAATCAACCCAGCGTCCCCCCCCCCCTGAGAGAAGCCATTGAGAGGCCTGGAACAAGCCATAGTAGGGTGCAACCCAAACAAGCCCCGACCTACCCAATGAACCTAGCCCCGAACCATGCCTAGTCTCATGTGTGGCAAAAATTCCAGCCACCACTGGCTGCTAGTCCATCGGGCTAAGAACAAAACTCACACCACCAGCATCATCCGCAGAACCCTGCCTGGCAAGACTATCTGCCAGCTCATTACCAAAGCAACCAGAATGACCCTGACCCAGCCGACAGAGACCATCCGGCCAGACTGGAAGATGGAGAGGAGTTTCCACCCGATCTCAAACGAAATTGAGTAGTTACACCGCAGTGACTCAAAGCACCGCCGCAGGAACCCACACCCTGACAGAGAGTCCATGAGGACACAGAACTCTGGTAGCTGCACATCCGACCCAATACCCAAAGCCGCCAAAATTGTCAACAAATCTCCAACAAACGCTGAGGGAGGGAGTCGGAAGTATACCGGTACTCCAGACGGTGGCCCAGAATACACACCCACAACCCTCCTTTAAACCCGTCTCTTATGAAGGAGACGTCGCAAAAACCCCTCCCACATCTGGTCGCTCTGAAACACCATTAATCCCGTCTTGGAAATGGACCGTTAGAGGCCCCGGGCAGCCACACCCGAGATCCCAACACAACAGCAATGTCTAGAGCCGGGACGACCACTGGCAGGTCTTTGCCCGCAAACCACACTGCAACATTGTCTGCGTAGGCAACCACATTGACCACCATGTTCAATTCAAGTAGGCCATCATTGATCGCCACCACAAACAGTGCAGGGCTCAGGCAGCTACCATGAGGGAGGCCCCACTCCGTGAATCGCACACCACATCAGGCACCCTTCCCCTCCGCCACCTCGGTCGCAAACTCACGCCTAACAAGCAGGGCAAGCACCACGGGCATCAGCTTCCTGATAACTCCCAGACAGTATTTTATTTTATTTATTTATTTATATTAGTAGAGTCTAATCGGCTACAAGCCGTACACTCTATACTACGACTAAAATTAAACTTCAAACTAACCTACCCTAAACATCCAGCGGACAGTCCGATATCTGACAACAGTTAAGCTCTGACAACAATTAAATCTCATCTATTTGGCGGCGACACACTAGTGTCTACATCTACAGAAAATACTTCATGAAAAATAGCGAAATACATATTTTAGAAAAAAAATTTGATGAAGATGAAAAGTAACACAACTTTCTTGGATTTCCTGAATCAGGGAGGGAAGAGTAGGAGAGAAAAATTATAATAGAGACAGCGAAGCCTGACTATTAGCCAGTGTGGGCTCTGTAAACGAGAACTGGTTATCCCATCTCCACCCCCTCCCCCGAGCCTTTGTTTTTACTGTCTGGAAGATGCAAAAAAGCTGATTCAGTCCGAACCCGGGATAAACTGTATCCGTTGCCAAGGGAATGTGGTGCGAGCAGCCATCTTGCTGGAGGTGGAGGTAAAAACAATGGCAGATATGTTAGGGCTAAAAATGCACGATTTTTTTGGATTTTAACAAATTTCCACTCAATAATTTAGGAGGCGCGTGGCTTATTTGGTTCGTTAAAAGAAATGTCATCGTGCATTCTTTCGCTTGATGCAAACAAGTGCTAGTAATATCCCGCCGTCCTGCGCAGGATTTTGCCAGATTCTGCACCTTTCAATCGGTGAATAGTGGCACTTTTAAAAAAAATTATCTTTTAGTGCTAGAATCTGGCAACATCTGGCGCTCTCTATTACTATCTAGCACTTGCTTGCATCAAGCGAAAGAATGCACATTGCACAACGCCATTTCTTTTAAAGGGCAATTATATCCATTTTGACATGCATGTTTGACTTTTGGATCACTTACACAATAACTAACCACAAGAATTGCGGTAAGAATACGTTACTTGTTTCTTGTTTCTTTAATTAGAGTCTAAGAGGCCTCAAAGCCGTACACTCTTTACTATGTTAAATCTAAACAATACTTACTTACGTCCGATATAACAATTTAATTACTGCATAACCAAAACACGACACGGAGATCGCCATTGTTTTGCTGGAATGTTCAGAAATTAATGCCGACAGATGTCACTTTTCGATTTCGACTCGCAGCCGATTGAGATAGCTGTATTGACTGTGAG
>JAHWFP010178898.1:0-18273 GCA_023313725.1 Lithobius niger | reverse complement strand
TAACATGGTGCTCCTCTGTAGAGATAGGAAGCTTTGGTTTTTTTTTTAATGGAAAGTGAGGAGAAGTTGTTATAAGGATAGGAATATGTCTTATAAAACTTTTTTAAAATTTATCCCCCGTGACCTATAAAACAATTTTTTTGCTTCCGCTGTTTCGTTAGTTTGCTTTATAGAAACTTTGATGTTTTGCTTTGCCCTATAAAAACAGGTGTTTCTCTTCCCCTATATAATTAGTTATTTTCATTTGCCTTAAAGAAATTTACTGGTTTTCGCAAGCCTTATGAAATTTGTTGTCTTTTGGCCCGCACAATAAAAACTTTCGTTTTCGCTTTAGCTGTAACATTTGCTTTCATTTACGGGGTTTCGTTTTCACTTTCGCAATGCAGGAACTATAATATGACGCTGCTGCTTCATTCAGTTTTATTGATTTGTGTGAAACGCCGCCGATAAGCAAGTGTCGCACTGTGCGGATAGACAGTGAACGACAAAAGCGCTCGCAAGTGAAGGTTTTTGGTGTACGTCGCTGTTCGTATGGTTTTGTAAGGTTTCAGTTTCATGCAACGTCTAGACACACGCTAGTGTGTCGCACCAAGTTAGGCATCAATATCGCATCGTTTGTAGCGCGACGCCATAGCGTAACTGTCTAATATACTGAAGCACAGTTGGGCAGATTTTAGGTACTTGGGGAAAAATAATAATGCGGTACAAAAGCTTAAATTGTGGTAAAGGGGAGCGCAATGACCCACCTGACAAAAATTAACTAGTGTCGGAATGTCAGCTAAGCGCTTTAAGTGCAAAACCTGACCCACAATAACGTTGCAAATATGTTACTACCCAGATAGCTGGCTAGTCCGCTCATCGTCATGTTAATTACCGTAGGGTGATTATTCATCGATACCATGTCGATTCTGAGATAGCGGGAAGGCTTCCAGCTATGGAATTGGCCGAATGGCTGCAGTACGATATGAACTGCATACCTTTTCTGGTTTACAGCTTGGGGGTGTAACGGGAATGGCGTGGGAGGGCGCGTAAGTACGAAAGTACTGTTATAACCATTGTTAGTATTGTCAGCATCGTTTCTCATTGGACGGCCAAAGTTCGGACAATAACAATGCGCATGCGCATGCGCATCTAGATACACACTAGTGTGTCGCGATGAATCAAAACAACGTTGCCAAAAATTGTATCTACGTCCAGTTCACGAAAACGAAAATGGTTCGGCCTCTCAATGAAGTGATATCAAATAAAAATATTGGGAAAATGGCCACACAACCTATTGTTGACGTGGCACATTATTGCACATCTGCAGACTAGTTGAGTTGCGTCTAATATACAATTAAAAAAAAAAGTTGTGATTTTATATCAAAAACCAAAACTGGTAAAAGGGACCGCCAAGTTCCGAATGGTTCGGCCCTTCAAAGGAGTGATGTCAACACACCAAAACATTCGCCAAGTTAATTGCACCGAATGATACTTTCGACATTAAATGAAAACTTGAACATTTAGTTTTCATTTAATCTTCGAACTATTAGTCCATGTGATTAACTTGACAAATGTTTTGGAGTGTTTGAAGGGCTGAACCATTCGGAATTTGGCGTTCCTTTTTATCAGTTTTGGTTTTTTTTTTATATGATAGGTCATTCCTGATGCTAACACTGTTATCCCGTCTCTGCAGTGTGTTTCGCTGCAGCGAAATCAAAGCCACGGTAATGAAAGTGAAACTCCAGATGCTGAATCGAAGAGAAACCTAAACAACACAAGTTTAGAATTAAAATGAACAAAGACCTCTTACTAATAACAAATACAAAACAATCTAGCAATGGTATTCACCAGTAAATTCATTTATACTCCATTTATGGCAGTATTTCTTTTCATAGTCCTTACACAGTCCTTTTCTGGTATATGATAGTAAGAAACAGGGTAGAGTGGTGATGCCAATCTTACTGGGTATATGATGATGAAATTGGCTCTCCCTTTTACAACAAGGTGCTGGCCGAAGCTGCCTTGCCCTCCAACACAAAAACAACTAATCCCAGGCCTCACCCCTCCCTCCCTCCCTCCCTCACCCCTCCCTCCCTCCTACAGCTCCACCAATCCAACAGCAGCCTCTTTCTCATCTTGACTCCCACCACATCTTCTCTCTAGCCCAGGAGCCACCTGATTGCCTCCTCCCCCATTCCACCCTTCCCCTAAGGTCCTCACGCCCTCAGCAACTAACCAGAACATCCTCCACCATGTCTTCCCCCTCTCTGCAGATGCCACAAGTCACATCCTCGCCCTCTCTCCCAGCTTCCCACTCCATCATCCAAGTGTCCAAAGCCCTAAGCAGCAGCACACTCCCCAGTCCCCTCATACCACCTCAATCTGCTCTTTTCTTCCCGGCACCTTTCCGTTAATGACTTTCTTCTCATATCCCTCTTCCGCATTTCCACTTAGACATCCTTAATACCCCTTCTGCACCTCTCCCACCCCCACCACCTTCAGAAACTTACCCGCCAGTCATTTCATCCACCCACTTGGTACAACATCTCCACGTCACAAACCCGTACACCCTCCTTACAATCGTTTCCTCCTATACCCAACGCACTCCCCTATCAAGACCAATCTTCGCTGCTACGTCTCAGGTTTCAAAGGACGACCACCCCATTTCCCCCTTCACCACCTGTCCTGCAATGAATCTGTTACCCCCTCAGTTACCACCTTCCCAACTCCTCTGAATCCACTCAACCTACTCCCACTCATCCTCACCATACACCATATCCCCCCCTCCCCCGCAAACATCACCCCCGGCACTGCCATCTCCTTCCAGAGAATTGTCGCAATATCATACCGATTGTAACCCCACATTGTAACTCCACCTTCTTAACCATTCCCGTAACCCTTCCCGCTTTTCTTCTCACCTTCAATTCCCCATCACCTCCAGATAGTCCAGTTTTGCACAGAATTTCATCCCCAGATAGTCGTAATCCTTCAGCCTTTTGATACATGTTCCCCCCAACTTGAGATTATCGTCCTCCCCTTCCTCCCACCCATCTTCCCCTTCCCCAAAAAGAGCAGAGGTAACAAACGATAACCCTTTCTAAGGGCCGTTGCAGACGGACCACAAAACACGTGGCAATTGTTGCAAAACCAACACCTATAGCACATCTGAATCGATGGCACCTTTCAGACAAGAAAAGTGCAATTTGGCCTGTTCACTGCGCTTCCCGACGATTCCGACCCCATTCGAGAGCAGACGTCACAAACAAAGCCAGCTGAGGTACTTAGCTTAACGAGGCAACCGATCACTAAACAGCTTGTGTGGTACTGAAGTTGCAAAGTGATGCCGAAAGTGCCGAGTATGGGGGGGGGGAGGCTTGCAGGCGATTTGGGGGAGTTTTACAAACAGACGCAGAAACGCGACAGTGTGTGTGAAAGCCCCAGTACATTCCTATGGTTTTTGGTTTTTACCTGACCTGCTACCGACTGCAATTTTTAAGCCACAAACGTGCCCCAAATGCCAAAGATTACGTTTGCAATTGTGGCACGTTTTTTGGTCCGTCTGCAACCGCTCTAAGCCTCCCCCGACACTCAACCCACTCCGACTGCACACCACCAGTTGCAACATACATCCCTCCGAATCAAATCCATAAAACCCTCTTCAACTCCCATACCTTGCAGTTCCGCCCACAGAAGATACCATCTCACTCCATCGTAAGCACGTGAAACTAGTACCTTCTTTCAACGAGCTACCGCCAGAGGGTGTTGTCGTCAATGAACCCACGTTCGTTACTCAGCATCGTCATGGAGATCGAAATTGTTTAGCGTCACTAGCATAAAGTTTTGTTCCTACTAGAGACCATGGGAGACCAAGACCTGTGATTCTCATAGAGAGGCTGACACATGATGCCTTCTGGTGCCGTTATCAGAAGCAGGTATTACTTAACCCCAAGTTTTCAGAAAGTGGCATCAACTACTTCCGTATCCTGGTAAAAACAGTCAAGTTTCCAAAATATCCGCCTTACAAAGAATTACTATCGTAACTTACTGCCAAGTTTTTCGTCCTAATTGCGACCACTGAATCGTTGAGCACTTTCATGAACAATTCGAACAGATCAGCGGCTGATCCGACTCAATATGTCGCTTTCATCAAAAGTGAAGGCATACTTCAACCAGGGGGTAGTAACTCTTGCAGTCGGAATAGTCGCAACGTGACGTCACAGACAAGGACTGCAGGCACAGACAACATGGCGCTGGCAATCGTATAGCTTAAGGTGGCCCACAGTGAAGTTCAAAGATGCCAGCAAATAAACATTCGTGGCATTTTTACAAACAGCATACGGTAAATGTTAACTAACACAATTTACCTTCAGAAAATTCGCTCTCCCTCGCTATTCTTAGTGTTGTTTAACAGCAATTTTTAAACTGCGTGATCGCAATGTACAGTGGCTCGTCGGGGCACACCACAACCTTTTTCTACACGTACAAAACTCTTCTGAAACCAGAACAAGGTGGTCAGTCACTGGTGTGGGCGCAGATGGGTTTCCAACTATGATTAATAAACCCTTAATAATTATCGTCTGTGTGTGAGCTTTCTTCACTAGGACTGTCAATGAAGATAGGGGATACGTTAAACACCATTGCGAGTCCCAGTGTTGCGAGTATGACCTGGAAAATAATACATGCGGGGGAATCTTAACCCATAAAACGGTAGTTGCCACTCTTGTGCCAGCGCTGGCCCAAATATGCTTTAAACAATGCTTTAACAATGAGAATATACCTTCATAATTTGATAACAACAATTAACCAATGGGAAGCCAATAAACTGCGGCCACAAGCCAATCATGCCTCCTAACAGCGATTAAACGACCACACAGTATTTTTATCAGATTAAACAATCGGCGTCACCCCTCCATCTTGAATTAACGTTTGACTCGTCTTGTACCGCGGCTTACGCCGCATAAACAAAGTATGAAAGAACTGCATTTGGTAGGTCTAAACCAATTTCTAAGCGTATACGACGTACCTGACAGTCAAGTGACACATTATTTAACATCTCGGCGATGTCGTTTATTCTTTGGTTACCATAGTAACAGAAGTCAGCTGTCCACCGAAGCGCGTTACGCTGTTCTGGTTAGGCCTATCGCCAATACTATGAGAAGCATGGCGATCGAGGCAACCCCAGTGCCGTAATGATATACGGTACTTGATTTAAGCGAAAATAGTAGAAATAAATTAATAACAATTATCGTAAAACTTAGTATTGTTACGGATCATAATCTATTTTAAATCTATGAGCAACACTTTGATCAAAAATAAAACACGTATTTACTTCCATTGAAGCGTTCTAACAGTTGTCTGCTTTCACGGGGGAATTACTTTCGGTTTCGCTTAAAGGCCTCTCCAGACAGAAGAAAATTTCGTGCGAAGCTATGCGTAACTACGTGCCTACAAGGTCAATATTGCAGTAATCGTGTGGCTGGTGTCGCGTTAAGAATAAATATTGAAGTCTTTTTTACACCATACTGCGTTGGCGTGCAGCCGCGACCTGCCAGTCTGGTTAGGGCTTCAGTTCATGATAGATCGTTGGGGGGGGGGGCAAAATTACATTATTTATGGAGATGACAGTAGAAAATAGGATTCCTACAGCTACTAAACAAAATGAGTGCATGTGGCAACAATTTGTACGCTTTTATCATTTCGTGAAAACAAGAATTGCGAATTCAAGCGAGAAACCATTGCAGTACAACTAGGCCGTGTTGTGCAAGTTGAAGTTTCATTTTAAACTTGATGTTTAAGGGAGGCGGTATATTCTCGTTTCAAATATAACTCGAGCGTAGTTTAAGTATCGATAAACTACGCTCTCGTTATATTATTACTGATAAAAACAACAATATCTTTTCCGGCAGAAAAAGAAAAAGAATTTATCGGGGGAAACAATGCAGAAGCAATGGTGTAACAATAATGCTGCAAACAACAATGTCTTTACAAACATGCATTGTACTTGGTTTCATGAAGTCACGTAATCGGGCTTGAGTGAAAAAGACGAAAAAAATATCTGTCTGCTCCCGGGTTACAGGGCTTTGAAAGACACAAAAAATGCGCAGTCGGATTCAGTGCGGAAAAAAAAAACCAGGCCACAGGACGTGAAAAACACCATCTGCTCCCGGGTAACGGAAATGAATGAAGGATGGTGAAATGAATCACACGATACATGGATTGAGTGAGCGAAGCAACCTTACCACAATTACCCATCTTCAACAACCGGAATTATTTAAATTACACGTTTCACTGTTATGGGGCAGTTGTACTCCTAGAGTTGCCCGTCTTCATGACGGGCTTTGCAGCTAGTGTGTAATAAATCTGATAATAAACAATGGTGGATTCCAAGGGTCCATTCTGAAGTAAAGAGTAATGCAAAGATTCAACCACTTGTCCAAGTGTTATGAGTATCACCTGGCAAATAATACGTACCAGGTAATTTGTAATAAATCTGACAATTAACAACAATGGATTCCAAGGGTCTTTTCTGAAGTAAAGAGCAATGCAAAGATTCAACCACTGTTACTCTTTCTACTATACAGTACTGCAAATGGGCAATCTGTGAAAAACGTTTCAACAACACTGTTATTAACACTGGCGATACCCAGTGTTAGTAAGGGTCAGCCTAGGGTCTCTGTGTTAAACTCTTAACTTTGAAAGCTTATAACGCCGTCAAAAGTCAACATTTTAAAATTTGGAATCCAGCCTCGACTAGTCAATGTCTCTCTACAGTCCACAAATTGTGAAATTCGGTCGAGCCAAATCCTAGATTCAGAGAGGGACCAAATAGACAACTTCTTGTTCTGCTTCTTCTTCTGCTTGTTGTTGTTCTGGGGATACTTTCGCCTGTCCTCTCTACAGGTCAAACCATTTGTCCTATGAAGCTGGTTGTATTGCTCTGTAGATGTGCCCTTTCCATAAGGCACTTTCTAATTGGTCAAGTGGTTCAGGGGTTATGGAGCTCTAAATGACCAGATTGATTGTTTTACATTGTTTTAAACATTGTTATTATGCAACAATGCCAATTAGCAAAAGCCAGCTGCCAGACTGAAGATTAAAGGATTTCTTTCTATTATTAACACATAGCCAGTGTTAGTAAGAGTCTGCCTAGGGTCTCTGTGTTAAACTTTCAATTTGGACCGTCAACTGCACTGTTTTACAGTTTAGCTGCAATTCTAAAAGTAACACGAATTAATAAACAAAAACGGAACGTTAAATGTTTAGAGTAAGGGTCTAAAAGTCAAAACATAGAAGGAACACGGACAAGCTTTGACAGTAAGGGTCTAGTTGTAAAATTTTGTAAGAGGCTGGTAAGCATTAGACCTTACTACCCGGTGGTAAGAAATAAATACATTTTGACGAAAAACTGGAAATCCTCCTACAATGACTCATGTGATGATCCAGTGGTAGTATGGTATACGTTTGCTGCTTTGCTTTATGTTGAAAATTATTTGTCCATTTAGTAACATTGCAGGGTATTCGCAGCAGAGAGCATTACTGGTTATCCTCTACCGTAAATCTACGAAATATAATAAAAAAATTCTAAAGCATCAAAAGACAAAATGCCAAACTTCACAAGAAAATTGTGTTCTTAAAGTTCCATAACAATATTCTAAGAACAAAGAAACCTGTTACAACCGTTCATACACATTCTGTCCGAATAGAGTAGAACTAAGCTAACCACCGGGTAGTAAGGGTCTAATGCTTACCAGCCTCTTACAAAATTTTACAACTAGACCCTTACTGTCCAAGCTTGTCCGTGTTCCTTCTAGGTTTTGACTTTTAGACCCTTACTCTAAACATTTAACGTTCCGTTTTTGTTTATTAATAAGTAAATGATGTGTATGAGCAGGTCCGCACCAAATGTTGTTCACCACATGAACCCATAATGCAACACTTTACACTTCAGTATCAATTATTATACATCAATATTAAATAAAGAGGCATCAGATGAAAGTTAAAGATGATATTTAATGAACCCCAATGTTAATACTTTATACATTTTGTTTCTCAATAGAATACGTTCGAATCAGTAATTAAATAAATCATATCAATAACATGATCACATAAATAACGTTGTGGCGTTTATAAATTACTAGGCCTTCAAGTATAAATCAAAGGAAAGAGCAGCTTACGGACAATGCTTTGCTAAGTCGATAACACATATTAGTCTCTATGTACTATTTAGGCTATCACTAAGCTATAACTCGCTTACGTCTGACCCAGTGTGTAATTAATTACGTATTAAATTAGAGTGTGTCTGAAGCTGCAATCATCTGATCCTATATCTCGGCCCTGCTTAATACTTCTAGCAATACATTGGTCAGGATGTGGACCTGTTTCCTACTCTGAAAACTCTGTATCGCTAAAGATAGAAACAATAGGGATGCTCCGTTTATACATATAAGCTGCTAACGCATAACCTTAGGCGAATGTTGCGTGTCCTTATCGTGTTAAACAAAAGGTCTACTTGAGACTGATCTGAGAAAAGTGTTTCTCGTCAGCGCAATCATCCCCTCCCCAATTGGAAGAGGTGTAATACAGTGATAACTACACTAATGGGTTTTCAAGTCAAAAGCATCTTACTTAACTTCAAGACAGTACAGATGTGCTGTATGCTGGCTGGCTTGCTGAGCCTAAAGGGACTTTAATACTGCAAGAGGTATGGATTCCCAATTATGTATCATAAAGTTCATCTGTGACTTAAAAGGGTTTGGCAATTGAAAAGTGAAGGCCTTTGTCAACATTAAGCACTCTCCTTGAACTCCCGTTAACACTGGCCAACTGATAATAAAGCTCCAGGCAGTTTTCGTTCTATTTGCCTGGAGTTTTTTAACAGTTTCGAGAAAGTTCTGATGGTGAGTTTTGCTTTCCTAGCTCTGCCATCTGGAGTTACACACCAATGGACTAATACACCAATTCACCAACCCTACCATTATCTGCATTATAATTAATAAAAAAAAATAGGCCTCCTGCTTGGCATTTAATATACATATGCCTATGTAAGAATGCACAAAAACTTAGTTAACATGTTTTGCTCTAATTCAAAGTTATTAATTAAGCTCTCATTAAAAATATAACAAAATTGTTGCCGATTTTAAAACCTTTAGCCATCATAGCCTTGTATTTGCAGCAATATCAAAACAGTCCTAGCCTATAAATTAAACTTCAACTTGGCACACTGTTGAAAAGATGTTTGCATAACCCCAATAACCCATGTTTCTAGCCATCCGTACAATTTAACTTGTAAACCTGGCTGAATCAAATCAGCATTAGACATAGTACACAAGCACTGCGGTTTTGAAAAACTAATTCTTCAACATTGATCAAGGCTTCTCAGTTAACTGAAAACTCCAATAACCATAAAAGAGTACCTAAGTTGCTTTGATCCACTACCAGTAGCTAAAGCAAAACTATGCGAGACCATTAGCATAGATTTAACAGCTTTACATATACACTGAATTTGGTTGTTTTTGTTGCAATTTGGTTTTTATAGTATAATATCAACGAATTTTGTTTTAAATTATCCGTAGTTACAGTAAACATCTCTATTTTAACAGAATGTGATGAGAAGAAGCTGGTTTCAGGTTGGGATGCAATCCGCTGAACCTGTGGTGAGCGTTAGAATGATACACCAGGTGGCCGAAACGTCAGTAGTCACCCCAATAACTTCATCCTCCATTCCCATTTGATATTTCAAAGTTAGGTTCAACAGGGACGTCCCTATGAGGGGCACCACCTGCCCTGCCACATAAATGGGTTGATTCCTTCGAGAATGTACCAACTACAGAGTTTCATTCATCTACGACGATTTTGGCAAAAGTTAGGGTGACCCCTGACTTTTGGGACACCCTGTATATGCATTTGCAAGGATCAGTTGACATCGATTGCAAACAGCTCACGTGTTCCTTATCCAGAGATGGATGCCATGTAGTATACCGAGTGATGGTGATCTCTCTCTTTATATTAACACAATGTGATGAGAAGAGGCTGGTTTCAGGCTGGGATGCGATCCCCTGAACCACTGGTGAGCGTTAGCATCGTATATATGCAAGGTACAGTTGACGTCGATCGCAAACAGAGCACGTTTTCCTTTTTCAGAGATGGATGTCATGTAGTATACATTATTTGGACTTTCTGTAAACTCTTTAGATTGCCAGGCATTTGACGAGAAGTCGTACAGAAGATATCGGCTAGGTGAACGCGTTGGCACTAGATACAGTTTTTTGCCACAGATGGCAGTTCTACAGGCGTCAATTTTCCGCGGAATGGTGGTTATTACTGTCCACACATCGATCTGAGGATCGTATCTTTCAATCACATTGCGATCTGTGAGCGAACAAAGCAAATGCAAGTGTTGTGCGTAAGGGAAAACCTGCCACGGCCAGGGACGAAATGGATATAAATGGGCAATTGTTTCGCACGTGTCAGTCAATGGACTATAGCGCTGTAGTGAAGGTACAGAAGTTGAAGTTTTCCATGCATTCACTATATAAATTGAGTCACCGAGTACTATAGTACCAGGGAACAACACTGGCATGTCAAGATTTCTGAACGAAGCGATAGTGTTGTTGGAAGGATAATACTTGATGAATTTTGTGGATGGCCTCCAGTCTCCTTCTTTGTACCTCCCACCAAAGACGTAAACATGTCCATCGTACCAGGCGATTGACATTCCCTTTGCCAAACGAAATGGTATTACTACGGGTATAGTCCATTCGTTAAGTGCAATATCGTACATTCTGTACACCTGTTGCTTGCGTTCTTGTTTGCCAATTACAAACAGTTTGTGTTGATCTATCTCTGCGTGCTTACAAGGGATATCGGCCATAAGCAACATACGTGACGTGGCCTCACCAGCTAACAAAACGTAAAGGTGGTAATTCTTTTTTACATTTTTTTGACGCAAAAATCTTGTGAGCAGTTCTGTTGATAGGAGCTGGAGGTCAAGATCAGTTACGATCTGGAGCAAGGTCTTCTCCCGTCCTTCATTCCCGTCCTCCGCTTTCTTGTCCTCCGCGTTCCCGTCCACCGTTTCTGCCCAACGGAGAAGGGCGCTAATTATGTCGTCGGTGTAACACTCCATCGGGTCAAGTTGTTCGACGATCCTCTTCAGCTGGCAATTACTCAGCTTCAGAAACTCGTTACACTTGGATATCTCTGCGAAATGTTGAACCAAAAAGGTCGCAACTTTTCCGAACAATTTATCATCCTTGTACAGTTCAGCCAAATTATAAGTGTCCAGAAAAGCACAGCAACTCAGACCGGTTACCAACTTTTTAAAACACCACTCTGCCAAGGAGTTTATTTCCAACACACGTGAGGCTGTAAGAATTCTGGCCAATAAATAGTTGTCCTCAATAGCTTTAAACCTTCCTGTGTACAAAAACGTTAGAATTGCATCCATTTCTTCTGATTCAATGGTTGGAAGATCCACTCTACCATTTTTGCTTTCATCGCAGTCTCGTAAAAACAAATTCTTGAAATACTCGCTGGCCCCCGAAAGAATGATTCTATGGGCTGGAATTTCTTTGTCGCCGCACACTAAAATAACGTCAGCAAGGCTACCCACTTCCCTTAACATATCCAGATGATCCATGAGTTGGGTAGATGCATCGCTTTTGGAAATCACTGCCATCGACAACAGCAAAATGGACACTACAAAAAGAATAAGAAAAACAAAAAATAAATTAGATATGAATGCTCTGGGTATTCCCCCCATAAACAATTTTAGGATACCTTCAAAAAGGATTGACTAGGTATAGGAGATTTAAAAGTACAGGAACCCCCTGTGTCACCGTGCTAGAGAGAGGACCCCGATTTCCATTGATCACACCCTGCGTGAATTTCTAATCACTCCATGCCTTAATAAAAAATTACTTTGCATATTTCACCTATTGTGGCTATTGAAACACTCACTCAAATTAAACAAACAAATTGACCTAATCACATGCAAATAGAGGCTTACTTACACATGGTGCAATCTAGTAGAATTCCACTTACTACTCCATGTACGGAAAAATAATTCTAGCATTCTCTATTCCCTTTCCAACCCTTCGCTCAACTTACATCAGAGCCCGAACTGACAATAGAATTAGCAACACAATGATAATTTTTATAATAATAATGATATAATAACAATATACATGTTTACCACCAATGGGTGGGAAGTGAGCTACTGAAACCGGGCCCAAAATTAAAACACATAATGGTCCATCAAATTAGGATTTACGGCTGCTTTAAAAAGCCAGACAATGACTGGGTCATCAGCATTTTATAGAAACCAGACACCGTGCGCATTTTAACCGTGTCGGTATTTAGCAAACTGGAACAATCCGAACAGCAAAGAAGTTTATACGACAGCTGAGGCGTGATCCCTGAACAGTAAACTTCCACCCATGATAATGAGTAAAATGGATGCTGGGAGAGGAATAAAAAAAGGGGCTAATTGACAGCGGTCAAACCACCAACAATTTTGTAAGGCAGAACTAGATCATATCTAAGCCTGCGGAGTTCTAAAAGCTCGAGTCCCGTCTTCGCCAGGCGTTCATGTTGGTTAACCTCTGCACGTCCAGTATATACTTTGTAAAACAGCACTCGATGGACTCCACCAAATCAATGTTGCCATACAAGTGCAGTGACCAGACTGGGGTTGCATATTCGAGGTTTGGCGAACAAAATCCTTAAATGCCGAAACCTTGTTAGCAACATTTCCCGAAGTGAAGCATCGTTTCATGAGAGCAAGACTGCGAAACGCCACAGAACAAATTTTTTGGCAATGCAGTGAGGATTTTAAGTCATGGGTGACCACATCATCAGATCACGCACTTCATTCAACGAGGTCAAGGTTTCCCATCAGATAATAGTGGTGACTATTATGCGTACCAACATGAAAAGAAAGCCATTCGCCCACGCATCATATAGCACAGGGTCTTTGTTGAAGTTGTCTGCTGAGCTTTTTGTCCTATCTTTTCTTTCGTATGTTTAATTCCGCAATATGACAACAGAATGTGAAATGAATTTGTGTCACATCTTGAGTTCGTGAGAACTTGATTATTTTAATAACAGTTCAACAAAGTGAGTTATATTACCGTATGTGAATTTCATCAAATACGGAGTACGTTACAGAGTTTGCATTCTCAATCCAGCATGTTGTAAGGATGGGCGCTATTGGAATTTCGATTATGATATATTGGGAGAACTACATCACGATTTACTGTAGTATTGTTACAGCTAAAATTAAAAGTATGGAAGAAAAAAAGATATTCTTTCGATACTCACTGGATCATTGGTTACCCTTTTGCTTCATTTGTGCAACGTTGATACCAGCTTACGACAACATATGCTAATAAACTTTGACTTTAAAGTTAACATTACAAAATTCCCGTATCTGAAGTTACCCTCACATAGCTGGAGTCTAGACAAACTCGGCAATCCGTCCTTCACACAAGATCTATTTAGATGCATCCTTTTGTTGCAGTAGTGATTGCTTGTAATGCCCGTGCCTCCAGAGCTAATAACTTAATTACGCCAATTAGCGCCTTTGGTTTGAACACCAGGAAAGAGAGAGTTGTAAACGACAAGAAAATGAGATGGCTACAAATTGTCATGAGCAGCAAACATGTGCGTTCGACGCAAAGTGACTGTCGCAGATGAATTGGCGGGAACGTTCTTATAATAAATCAAACGGGTTTTCGCGCCAAAAGAACACTCACACAATGAACTTTATTGAGGGCAGTCCATAATGCAACACAGCTGACTCAATCAGAATTCATTTGTTCAGCAGGCAAAAGTTTTGGTTGTAAATAATTTGTAAAATACAATTAGTTAATCAAAGCAGTAAACCATCTTTTACAATCATCTCTGTGTTGAACACCACGAATTTACAATGGTGGCAGAGAATGGTACTCCAACCCAGAAGAATTTAAAGCATTCCATGAATTTATTCCAACTGTGAAGAAATTGAAAATTGCCAGGAGGTCGTAAAGAAATCAGCGTTTATGATGGCAGGTAGGAGAATGTGATTCATGCTGGTTTCGGCGGCTAGAGTTAGACCGGCAGTAACAGACGTAGTAATAGATGTAGTCAATTAGAGGTCAAACAAGAGCCGTTGGAAGAAGACCGTTGCATGCAGGTTAAGTGGCATTTGGCGACCGGACAACTCAAGGCCTATCATACCGCCATAAGGAGCTTCACAATTTCGAGTGGCTGGTGGGCGAGTTTGCGGATTCGGGTAAAGGAAGAAGCACCATCACAAAGAGGCATCATTGCTGAAAACCAGAAAACGAAGACGGAAATGCTCTGCACATGCGCTGTGTGCCAGCCTGGGGAAGGCAAACGATTGGCCGAAAATTGCAACTACTTCTGTGCACAAGACACATCATTGCTGCCGTTCAGAGTTCCTGGGTCGTATGGAAAGTAACACGGTCGGCCATCGAAAATTTCAATCATTGCTGATCAGCAAAATGATACGATCCGGGGTTTCCGCTGAAAGTTTACAGTTTAACCCTCTGCTGGACAGTGTGGTTTAAAAACAACGCCCCAAGAAGGAGCAAAAATGAAGTTTCAAAGCACACTGCGAGCTTTGGAAAATGGGACCTGGAGCAAAGCAAGCAGCAGCAGCTTAGTGGTCACAGTCATCGGCCCCAAACAAAGCGAACGCTGATTCGATTTCAGCCAAAAAAAGAAGTATATGTATGTTTCAATGGGTTAAAACCAAAGGATGCTAATGGTACGCTGCTGGCAGATCGCTGACCAGTGCATTAGGCAATGATGGAACAAACCCACAGCATCGTGTCAAACCATTTAGCCCACAGCTGATGGCTTACACGTATTTTTCTTATACCTGTTCCTTTAGAACTTTAGGTTTTTTTTAAAGCTTATATCCATATTTTATACGCTTAAGGGTGTTTAATACTAATATATGTTATTTTTTTCTTGTCCCAGGAAGAATAACAACAAAAACAATATTGTAATCACCTTAAAATAACTGTTATAACAGTTTGACCATTTTTAATACTCAGCGCCCCTGATGCTTGACCAACAAATTCTTGCAGATCGAGCTAAAAGCATGACATTTGGTGCGTCCCAACGCACCCCTGTAACTCCTCCGTAAGGCACATCCAAGAAATTCTCACAGATAGCGCTAACTGCATGAAATTTGGTACACGAGTCATTCTTAGCACTGTTAGTAGTACAAATCGAACTAGAATTTGTTGATCATCAGCCTCACGACGGAGACAGAGCGAGACACCCGGGCGTTGGGATATCTCATGGGGTTCCAACATATAGTTCGATTTCTACTGCTACAATGCATGCTTTCAGTGGATTTGTTGGGTCATTAATACTTCCAAAAAGGTGCACGGCGGGGGGGGGGGGCGTTGGTGGTATTCATGGGGATCCATGGCTGGTTCGATTTCTACTGCTAAGAATGACATAATTACCACAAAAATTGCTTTTAGTACGACCAGCAAGAATTGTTGGGTATCAGCCTCATGCAGCAGGCTTAAGGGCTGAGGGCCTTGGGGAAATTTAATGGGAGTTCCATAGCTAGTTCGATTTTTACTCCGAAGAATGACTTGTGTACCAAATTTCATTCTTTTAGCACTACCTGCAAGAATTTGTTGGTTCGGTCTCAGGGAAGGGGCACGGGGGGGGGGGGGGGGGGGAGGAGGGGGGAAGCCATGTGGATATAAAGGCCCTTGTCGTTGTTAATACCAACTTTTAAGCTATAAAAATTGGAAATCGATTCATTGGTTCGATTTCTAGGTGAGAGCAGAATTTTCCCAAACAAGAACAGGAACACGAATAATATTGTCGCTACATTAAAATAGCACTCAAAAGGCCCTAGGTAACGTCCATACCTACGTTTTAAGCTATAAAACTTGAAAATCGGTTCATTGGTTTAATCTCCAGGTGAAGGCAAAGAGTCCCAACAACAAGAAATGGCCAGACTGTGGATGCAGAACGGTTCGATTGTTGTCATTAAAATTTGTAATGCAGTAAAATAGTTACGACACGACCACAAATACCGAATTTTGTAGGTCTATGTCAATTCTGGGCGAAACTATAGGATCTCAAAGTTTGACGTTTAACATAGAACTTCATGCTAGGACCTTACATAAGGGGCGCTGTCACGGTCCTTGAGATCTGTAAAATGATAAATTCATATTTCTAATTGAATTACACATATATGTAAACGCACTTACTTGTACAATAGTAAGCAACAGAAAAAAAAGCCATACGTGAAACATGAATGAACTCTAGCAAGACAATTGGAGTTTTAGCAGACTCGCTATCGTGCGCACAACATTAAAACCCAAGACTAAAACGTCAATTTGGCAGTTAAAAGTCCTATATAGAAACGAGTCCGCAAATATCCCTTAGCGGCAAGCAGAGCTGATCAGAACACGGAGTGAAATTTCGTGAGATCCCTTTACTTTTTACTTATGTAGTTTCGGTTTTTGTCCGAAATTTCACTCCGTGTCGTGTCAGTTCTGCCTGCCACTAAGGGGTATTTGTAGCCTGTTTTCTAATATGACCTTTGAAAAATTGGTATTTTAGTTTTAGGTTTAAGCACAATATCAAGATTATAAATGCAACGGCTTGCCATAAAATACCTTAAACAACAAAGCATTAGTATGATACACAAATGAAACACAAAGCCAAACATGTCGACACATTATGTTCTTTTTTTTTCTAAACAAAATTTTTCGCTAATTGGAACTCAAATTGCAGTTCACTTCTTTCGATGAACTCTAAATCGTTTACCATTAGAGGGTGAATTTCGTGGGCATACGAGCTCCAATGACTTTTTTTTTTCAAACGGTGAATTCCTTTTTTTGTTTCATTATTTTCATGCGACATTTTGATAGGAACACCCAATTTTTGTAAACTTACATTTCAGGAAATTTTTCTTAAGCTTCTACTGCATCTTCACAAAGGAGTAACCTAAAATCCAACCTTTCTATCAGAATTCATACGACGAGCTGCGTGCATTTTTTAACGAGTGGCTCACAAAGCCTTGAAATAAAAATGTGGAGATTGTGGTGTTTGTTTTTCTGCCTTACCCTGATCAAGGATGTTAACTTATCTATGATATGCAACACAATAATTGCTGTTAATGAGACATAGTAATCGGTTTTATAACTGATAATGTATGTTAGTTTTGTGAAGAGATAAAATCATTGAAGGGAAGGATCTTAAAGTTACTAGGCCTAATATGAAAATAGACGAAATAAAAGCGAGATTAAGAAAAATAAAAATTAGGCCTACACTTTAAAAAAAAATGGTCTGCGTTTTCTCCAAAACGTCATGCTTACACTCCAACTAGTTGTAAAAAAAGTGTGTACATTTTGCCAGCTTTTATTTTTTACTTGGGAGTTGTTGTTTACATCCCAAGGAATAGGGCAGTGACACGAAGTATAGTATTATTGTGTATAACTCTATGGTGGAGCCAGTTACTGGGTTAGCTGCAAGGTGCACTGGTGGAGGAAAAGAAGAGCGTCTTACTGAAGCCAATGCTATTAGACTGGATTTCTTAGGCCTAAAACGCGCGATTTTTGTCGATTTTTTGGCAGTTGCTGACATTTTTAAGCAAGTGAAATCTTTATTTTCCAATTACAACCTAAGCAGCATAAGGGATTGGAGAAAACAACGGTTTTTTAAGCCTTCGAAATCCACTCTCAAAGCACTAGCTTGACTAGAAGCGCCGTTGTTTAACCCACCATTTCAATCTAGTGCCCCTTGCAGCTATCTCTCTTGTAGCAATATGACGTCACTTGACGCTGCTCTATAGTTTTCCACATGTTGCCATCTTGGCAACACTCATTTAATGTATTAGGCATTAAAGATGGTGGCCAAAATGGAGGTCAATTTTGCCATTTGGCCGATTACGCAAGAGCCGTTAGCGATACACAAAAACGGTTGAGATAAAAGTTGTTTACAATAGTGTAACATAATTCCAATACATTCTTTTCATATCTCTTATGGTTTTCGAGAAAAATGGATTTTAATCTATTTTGGCCATTTTTTGGCCAATTTAATGCTAACAGACGTCTTAATTTGTCAACTTACAACTTTCAAGTGCTGCTACGTCGTTTCTGATTTAGGTGGATGGCTTCAATTAAATTCATTCGAACGGTGGGAGTGTCTTCTTTGCAACAAAGGTAGTTGAAAGGGTCTATGACTTTCAGGAACCGAGCTTCGCCCGTTTTACTAGGGGCAGGTATCACAGTCACCGTTGGACGTTTC
>JAHWFP010178897.1:0-24468 GCA_023313725.1 Lithobius niger | reverse complement strand
GATGAAATCCCACTTCAAGTATTTTCTGAGATATTCGCGTTTTCCATCTGAAGGCCGTAACACAATCGTTACATTTAAACAGCTTCTTTTCACTGTGTATAAGAGTGTGCATGGGCTAGTACGGATTCTTAATAAAGCTTCGGCCACATTCTCCACATTTGAAAGTGTGTTTTGGTACACGAAAGCGGCTAGTTCGAAGAAGACATTACACCCTCAAATATTTTCGGAGATATTCCATTTTGTGTTTGTGTGTATTTGTGCGTACAAGATTCATTCGCTAACTTCCGTGTGGGATTCGTTTTGGTTGCTATAGTGTCGCCATCCTTTGACAAGATTTGGAAACTTTTCGAAAACTCAACACTTTCTGGCAAGAGATGACTTTTGTTTATGCTTTACGCGGTTTTAGGTTAAAAATAAAGAGATGTTTTGTAGCTCGCTGAGTAATTAAGTTCGTCAGAACTCAATTGAATACACGCCTAGCAAAACAATTTTTAATACAAATGATATATTACACAATTTAACCTGTAACTATGACCGTCGTACCAGTGGTCCCCCGCGGGGGGGGGGGGGGGATTAGTGAGGAGCGACTCCTCACTGGCATTTTAGGGGATGGAAAAATATCGATATATTTATTATGTAACAACAGCACATCACCAATCATCACAACAGAATATGACCCAACAACAGTCAACACACACACAAATCCAGAAAAAAAAAGCAAATTAAAATATGTTTTATTTTATAATTATATGCATGGATGAATACTGATTGAAAACGAAACAGAACCGGTTAGGGACCGGTCATCAATATTTACCGCCCGGGGGGGGGGGGGATGTAGGCGGAGGAAATGGGGGGGGGGCATGAAGTATTTAGACCCTCGAGGGGGGGTGTCATAAATCTATCAGGTCGCGTCAAGAGGGGGGTGACAAAACGCACTGACCAACTGTAAGAAAAAATCAGTCTTCGACCTTGGCACTTGGTTTCTGGGCTTCTTCGGTCTTTCAGGTGCTGTGCATACAGGTAAACAATGTGCTCATCATAATCTACATAATAATCCTGGAGGCCGGCTAAAAGGAAGACTAAAAGGAAAACCGGAAGGACAACAATCAATTTAATCGCTTCTCATTGTTTTCGTGTACGTGTAATGTCTTATTTATTTATTTATTGAATCTTACAGGAGTCTATCAGCCTCAGCGCTATGTAATGTCTTTGCTACGGTGCCTAACAATTCCTGGTGCACGGGCTAAGGATTGAAAACTATCGTCCAAACCGTTGATTGTTGATGGGTAAAATGAAAGAATCCATGTTTCAGCTAAATGTGTATAGTTTTAAATCAAACTAAGCTACGTTGTTAATTTCGAGGCCAAAAGGCAGCTAGAAACAATGCAATAGCTTATTCAATTCGCAGATGAAGGCTTTCAAAGCTGAGCTGAATTGTTTCAAAGTGGATAACAACAATCACTGCTGAGGACGAGGCTGATCATTGCTATCTTGCAAAGTAGTCGTTTACAATCAAAGCTCTGTGAGTGAAAACAAAACAATAATGAGCCATTGTTAGCCGCCATAGGCCGACGATTTACTTCTTTCCTCTCCCAGAAAAGAAAAATGCCAAAGCAGCCGTGCTAAAGGTTTCAACTTTTGTTCTACGAAAGCGTATTTATTGACTTCCCACAGAAAAATTGTTTCATGCAAAGACGATGGTTCAGCGCTCACATTCTTTAAACGGTGCATCCTGTAATTTCAGCCACTGGATGCGCAGATTCAGTGACTGAGGCCAACAAAAATCACCGTTTGTCAGCCAGTGTGCACAAAAATTGGATTGAAGAAATTTTAATCCGTGAAAGCGTTTCTTAGCCAGTGTGTGCGAAAACGAGAGTGGGAGTGGGAGTGGGAGTGGGGAGTGGGGAGTTGGGAGTGCGAGTGAGGAGTGGGGTGTGGGAGTGAGGGGGTTGGGAGTGGAGAGTGGGAGTGAGGGGATTGGGAGTGCGGAGTGGGAGTGGGGCCGGGAGAGGGTGGGGGGGGGGGGTGGGTCTGTAAACTTAATTCATGACCGGCCCCGTGCGTAGCACGGGCTTCCTCTAGTTATACAAATCTCGACAAGAGATGGGTGTAAGGAACATTGTATAGAACATTTTTAATCCAACATGTCTTTTCTTTAAAACGATACACGTTTCCTTACAACTAATAGTAACTGTCGGTGTGGAGAGCCACTTACTTAGCCTATTTTGGCTACAGCACTAATATTGGCTACAGAAATCATCTGCACATGCAGTTTCGGCACATGCAGGGACGAAAAGCGTATTTTTGTTTGAGGGGTTACACTATTTTTTGGACCTCGAGTGGGGGGGTGTGACAAGATTTTTTTCAGGGTCTCGAAGCGGGGGGTCATCGAATATTTGGTGGTCACATTTTCATTTTCTCCGGCCCCTCCCCACCCACCCCGACCTTAAATAATGACCAGTCCCTTTTGACGAGATAGAAATAAAACGTATGAAATTAACATGGCCTAAAATGTGTGTGTGTTTCGGGGGCTGGGGGGGGGGGAGTGACAACCCAACCACTAGTCCAGTCGAAAATATGGGAATACCATTTTTAGATGGGGGGGACGGCATTGCTATTAGGGGGTAATTCCTCACTGGACCAGGGGGGGGGGGGGGATAGGCACCACTGCGTAGTATTGTTTGTTTGTCTGTTTGGTTGTTTGTGTGTCCGTACTGGGAATCTCGGTAATCTTTTTTCCCGTTGAAGTCCGCCGTGGGAATCTCGGTAATCTGGTTTTTTTTTTTTAAGTCCACAGTGGGAATCTCTGTAATCTTTTTTTCCTGTTGAAGTCCGCAGTGGGAATCTCGGTAATCTTTTTTTCTGTTGAAGTCCGCCGTGGGAATCTCGGTAATCTGTTTTTTTCTGTTGAAGTCCGCAGTGGGAATCTCGGTAATCTGTTTTTTTTTCTGTTGAAGTCCGCAGTGGGAATCTCGGTAATCTTTTTTTTCTGTTGAAGTCCGCAGTGGGAATCTCGGTAATCTTTTTTTCTATTGAAGTCCGCCGTGGGAATCTCGGTAATTTTTTTTCTGTTGAAGTCCGTAGTGGGAATCTCGGTAATCTTTTTTCTGTTGAAGTCCGCAGTGGGAATCTCGGAGGCTCTAGTGATTGGGCGGTGGACGACTAACTGAGCTAACGGTGCTGTTTAATTTGTAAGCACCTTCAACAATAATTGGCAATGACGTCACAGTATTTTCATGCAAACGGGAAATCACAACAATGCTCTATATAACCGACCAAATACCGAGGGGGGGAGGGGTTCCCTAGTGCAACAGAATACTATTAGTGGCTAGAACAGCTAGCTACATTGTATGTTACCATTAGTTCAACACCTAAAGGCAAGAGGAAAGTCGTAAAAGGAAGAATAAGACAGGTCTATCACCATAAAACAGGAAGGGAGCAATGGACCAATAGACCAGTCTATTAAAAGCGAGGGCGGTTGAAAACAAAAAGCGTTGCCATTCCCTAATCTAGTTGCACCTCTCTTTCCGCTCAGGCGCCAACCCTTCCTATACTAAAAGGCGAGTAATCTGGTTTTTATTAGTTCAGTGATCCGTTCGTTGCAAGACCTGCAGTGGCGCACGCCCCCCCCCCACTAGACTCCGCGGTTTTAAGGGTAACATTTGGTATAAGTCGACAAATATAGCATTTACTGCAATTGACAACGTGGGTGTATGACCGTTTCACCTAATGCCGCTTCGTCGAATCCCATTTTGCCGAATTGTGAACAGTGTCTCAACTTCCGGCGCGAATCTCGTTTCGCCGAATATCGTTTTTCTCGCGCTGCTGCACTTGCTGCGACTAAGCATATAACATCAGAAACCGCGATTAATCACAAGTTCTTTTCAACTAGGAATGTATATCTTTAATTTCTCCAACGTCACATTTTTTTAAAGAATATTTTGATTCAGTGAAACGGGATTCGGCGAAACGGGAATTCCCCTTTCGCTGAATTTTAATCAAGAGTTATAAATTTCGGCGAAATGGGAATTGGTGAAATGGGATTTGCTGAAACGGGTTTCGACCTAGAATTGCTGAAAATGTTTTGATTTACATGGATTTTTCTTCCCCTTTAGCTGCCTTAGCGCGCGACTGTAGACCGGATAACTATTCTCTAATTGGATTCTTCATCTGTCGACAATGGATTTTTTGTGAAAATATGTTAAAAAGTACCATATAGTGCTTTTTTGCAAGTAGTAAGTGTGAGGTGTATACCAACGCCAATAAAGCAGCAATTATTGCTGCTGGGGTTTGATTTGATTGCTGCGAGATGTAGCGTTTTTCTCCCCACTAAGTCAATTTTCAAGCGTGCACTTCACGATATAATCAAGAACCATTAACGAATTTTAAGAAAGCCATAAAGAGTCGAACGGTTGGTGAATAGGTTGAAATTGGGGAGGATGTTTCGGAGATTTTGACTCGCATTCAAAAATTAATCAGACATGAATTACTATTGATGTAAATATAGTATAAAACGGTATCTACAAGCCAGCCAGTCGCGTCTTTCAATTAATGCGGGTTGACGACAATGGTCTTCGACCATTCATTGAAATATGGAGATTTTGACTCGTATATAAAAATCAGACATGAATTATTGATGTAAATATATAAAAGGCATCTAAAAGTATGCCCGCCACGTTTTTCAATTAATGCGTGTTGACGACAATGGTCTTCGACCATTAAATGAAACATGGAGATTTTGACTCGCATATAAAAATCAATCAGACATGAATTATTGAAGTAAATATATAAAAGGCATCTAAAAGTATGCCCTTCACGTCTTTTAATGGTCAAAGACAATTGTTGTCGACCATAAATCTAAAAGGGCATGCTTTTAGATGTCGTTTTATATATTTACATCAATTTTATTTTATTCTTTATATTTTATTCAACTTTATTCATTTATGAACTGAAATTCACAAACAGGAAGTAAAAAGCATGGGGCAAATTTTAAAATGAATCGGATAAACGCTTCAGAAATTATCGTGGATACAGACAGACAAACACACAGACACACACCGGCACAAGATGAGAAGATCCTCTGCGTTGTTTTGCACCGCGCGTATAAAAATATCCCATAACACAAAGACTAAAAATTTTGCACAGCTACTTTTCACGGTAACTATTTAAGTGTGACACCTAGGAGGAAAAGTTCGAGAAAAGCTGCTTGTTTTGACACTTGTTGTGACAGTAATTTAATGTCCTCTTCAATTTTAGTACTTTCGTCACTTAACCTGCATCCATGTGACATGTTTCCAAATTCTAGTAGCAACAGTTCTTTTCCTGCAACCCTACGTTAACAAAATATATCACGTTTCCTTAAATGCGTAAACCGTTAGCGTGGCGACATAGCAATACACAGGTGGGAAAACCCGATTTCACTATTATCGAATTTCAAGAAGTTTTCTGTATCCTATACAGAGTTTTGGAAAATAATCGTACTACACAAGTAAACATACACTCCCAGTTGTAACACCTTAAATGAGTTTTGGATACGTGGATCACTTCTCTGTCTGGTAAACACTTCGAGCTTTTCCGACACGGTGGGGAGGGGAGTTGGGAGTTCGGAAGTGGCGCCATGTTAGTGTTTGCCGTATGTTTAAGGCAATTCAATACTGTCTAGAAAGTAGAAATGCCTACCAGATTTTAACGCTAAATTTTGAATGCAACAGAAAACACACTTGAATGTCATAACATTAAATAAAGCCAATAAATAACAAATTAATAAACACAGTAACACGACGTTTCATTCTGAAGTCAACAGTATCGATTATCAATTGGAATTAGGAAGATACCTTTTTAACATGAATTTACACTACAGAGACGCACAACGCCCATTTTCACTGGACAAACCCAAGCAAGGGTCATTCAAAAACAGATTACAATTGTATGCAATGACGGGACTGCGTGAGCGTGACAGAGGGAGACAGAGAGAGAGGGGGGGTGAAAGGAGGGAGATAGGGGAATGACGGAGGGAGAGAGAAAGAGAGAGAGAGTAGAGTATATTCGAAAATATTACTTCCCTGACGGTTTTCCACCAGTTACCATGTTTGAATAAATAACCCACAGGTCTGATTTTAAGATGTTGTAACACCCCCACCATTTTAGTGAAGGTAATTCTTGAAAACGTTTATGCATATTTAGAGTCGTAAGTGACATCATCTTTTTCTCCCTCGCTTTCTATTGCTAATCCCACCCTTTCATGTTCACAACCACTAATACTCAGAATTAAAAAAAAAAACGTTTTGCAGAAGAAATATGTACAGTTTCTGTATTTAGCACTTGTATTTTAGATAATATTTGAGGTAATATATGTTATTGATTTTCCCTTTCCCACAGCAAAGAAAAGCTCTTATAAACTGTGCATTCGGTTTTTTAAGGCACGAAATTTTGTGTACTTCAAAATAAAATAGCAGACGGGCAGCTTATCTGTTATTATACCTATTGCAATCGACGCAATTATTACAAAACACTACCATTGTTGACCCACAATTGTGAATAATGCATTCCATGTATGTTCACGTGGGCTAGGCGTGTTGGTCACATTCCGTACCCCATACAAATTCTGAGTTTACGATTTATGATTTCAAATGGACGGTCGTATGTCGGTGAGTGGGCAAACAAATTGTAAATCTATATGTGTCCTCCAAGTCGAAAATGCTGTTTTTTGTCCCATTAAGGTCCTTTTTGCTCAAGTACTTCCTGTGCCGCATCTCTTGGGATGGTAGACGCGGTTGGCCTGCCAGGGCTCATGAATCGCATCATTACTAGTTCACATAAGCCTGCTTTGATTTCCAATGTAGATTATGCATCCCATACAAGGAGTGGGATTCAAACATTACACATCCATCATTTCGTCATAGCTAATTGGTTTATATCACCGCGTGTTGTATCGTTGTGGGGGTTGGGGTGGATCTGAAGAACCCCTTGCTCTCTCCTTTAGTTTACTGGTTTGGGGATTGACGAAGTCGTCAAGTTTGTGTTAATAGCCTGGGTGCCATTTGCGTCCTCGTGCTGACCGGGCATGGGTGTTGCTATGCTGCTCCCCTCCGTCGCATCAGCTATGATGTGCTGGTACTGCCTTGGGACGGTTACTTGATAGCCGTTGCTTAGGATTATAGTCTCCCTTCCTGTCGTATAGCTTGAGGTCGGTTACATTGACTGAATTAAAGATCCTGCCATTGTGTATGTGGGGTAATGTGTATGAGTTGGCTCTATTACGTTTTAGTACAACAGAAGAGCCAGAGAATTTGGGTTATGTCAATTTTGATCACCCTTCTTAGTTGAGCTAAGGACATGATTCCTCCTAGCCATCCAGTCACTTTCCCTGAAATCCAAGAATGAACGTTTGTTTCACTAAGCTGTCAGAAGCTTTCTTGTGGACCTCCCTGAATGCTTCCACCACTGTTTTCTGAACCTCGGCTGTAGAGATTCTCTTGCAGTTCTTTCATGTGCCGTGGGTCATCAATTTCAGCAACCCATGGCTGTTGCAAGTTCCTACCAACACAATTTGTGCTGCCGAGTAACCTGATGTTTCATTCAGGCAGTCACACAGAGCGAAAGCGATCTTGTCTGTACGCAGATTCCATTATTTAGGTTTCAGTGCATACATCCTCAACACGTTTTTGATTTGTCTGTTGGTCCTATCGCCCTGGTTCACCTAGGATTGTACGAACTTGTGTAGTGAGTCTTAACGCTGAACTCCTCCAACAGATTCTCCAAGTCGCAGAGTGGAAAACAATCCCGCCATTGGTCGGCATCCACTTAGGCTACTCCATCGCATAAACAGAGCCTTACACATTCACACAATGGTTTAGATTTTGTGGCACGATTTATCTATGCCACTTTTTTTCTCGGATTGGCCTGCAAGAATTACTTTCCTATTGTTGCGATTTCAAGCTTTGTAGTGTAGGAGGCAGTGCTAATTGGAGTTCGTTTGCACACGAGAATTAAAAAAAAACTGGACAGGCGGCAGAGGGGAGGCCCAGAATGCAGTGCTGCAACATTTCACAATAGGACAACAACCGGCGAGGCGAGGCACACAAGATAGGATTGTAGCTCACAATTCCATTTCCAATTTATTTATTACCTGAACCTTAGGATCGTACATCATGCGCTCATCTCTAAAGAAACTAAAATTACAGTCAATAAAGCACAAAGCACCGTGCACTATCCGCTAACCTAAACTCTAGCTCCACCAGCCACCAATACCAACGGAACAGTTTTACCTGCTAGTCCACCAACACCAATGACAAGTGCACAAGCTGTCATGACGTCAAGTCCTCCCGGACCTCCTCTCTGTCTGCAGAACCTCACAACTTGACTCAAGGTGGACACAGTCCTTGCATTGTGCAAGGATACACCAAGAATCTCCCTTAAGTCAGTACCCCAATCTCCCAGGACCCGGCCCCGAAAATTTGCTGTGGTGGCACACCAAAAGAAAATGCTCCACTGTTTTGACTTCTGTACCATACCCGCAGATCGAAGTGGTGCTGATGCTCAACCAAAACTCATGCGCCCTCAGCAGAGCATGCACAGTTCTGAGCCTGGACAGAAGTGCTACATACCGTCTTGAAAGAGCATCCAGACCATGCAGAAAAGAGACCATCGGGTGGAAGTGATAGAGAGCCCGACCAATGCCATTGTTATCCCACTCCTCCTACCAGTCCCTAGTAGACCCACCTCATAACTGGCGTGAGGTCCTTGGGAGTGACCGGAGATGTTACCACGTTGGTCCTGCCTTCAAGCTCCCACCTAGCCAACCCGTCTGCCATCTCATTCCTAAAGTGGCCAGTGGGACCAAGCACCCAACGCACAACCACCCTAACCCCGCGCTGTAGGGCACTCACCAATTTCAACCCTATCTCAACGACCAGAGCGTGACTAACATCCAATCACCTACATGCCGACTGCAAAAATGGATCCCGCAGGATCTCTCAACTGTAGATCTAACCTAGACCTACACCTAGAGCAACCGACAATGTCATCAACTTCCAAGAAAGGAATAAGGGAGGAACTGAATAAAATAGCTGTATTCCAGCTGGAAATCTGGAACACACAACCCTGTGCTTCCCTCCCACACTCCACTGAAAAAGATGCGTCACAACAAACATCCACCCAGTCGGAGTCTACTCCTGTGGTTCCTGAACAGCCCAGCAGAGGCAGACAACCAGTAGTTGTGTGCAGATATCCATTCAATGCCACCTGCAACCCTTTGCATGGAATCCTTCGAGCCCAAGAGGAAAGGAAGGTGGAAATCCACACTGGACCAAATGGATACCTGATGTAACATCATAATGACCACCCATTTAGCCACCATCTTATTGGATGCCAGCAACTTGAGAACCCCATGATGGGCTATAATTCTTTCTCTAACACCTGTAGCCCAGGTTGGGTGGTGCCAGCTTTCACCAACGTGGCACCAACCCGATGTGCCATCAAGCCTCTGACCACACGTAAAAATTATTAATGCCGTTTTCGGCGTGAACAGAGATAACCCCCACTCTGCAAGGAGAGTGATTCCTAGCAATGATTCCCTCGAGCCACATTAGCAGACGGCCTACATCGGTGCCTACCATCCAGACCGCAACGTCGTCCGCATATGCTATGATGCTTTGGAGTAAACTGAGATCCATGAGAACGGAATTAACCGCCACCGCAAAAAGAATGGGGCTTAAACAACAAGATGCAACGAAGAAGATGCACTCGAACAAGATACAATGATGCTCGGGCACGGAGAAAGTAACATTGTCGTGGTGTCTTCTTTCAGTTAGCATTGTCGGCCACAGAAAAGTTGCGTGAACCAAAATGAAATGGTCTTGATTTTCACTTAAATCTTTCAGTTTTAAACCATAGGGTGTGAAGTCTATAATTTTGAGGCCATTTTAAATCTGTGGGTAAAACTAATATTGAACGAATAAAACTTACGTGAGTTTTTTTGTTACGGATTTTTTTTTTAATCAGACAGTTAGAGGCCAGTTTAGGCCAGGAGGAATATCCCTCCCATTCATCCCTAGCCAGTCCGCCACTGTAAAAACAGGATATCATTCGCTTGGCTCACTCTTTCAATACCAAACAACACCACAAATATGCATAATAAAATACTGTAATATATCGCACCCGAAAAGCACAATAATTAAAAGCAAAGTCTATACGTGCATCAAATTCATGTACCGTCCAGATTCCAGCATTAAAATTCGGTGTACCATCCAGATTCCAGCCAAAGGTAAGTGATGACTCGCTTTATATTGTTCTTTGCTATAAAAGAGGAGCCACCTCGATGTTTACATATTGTTTCTAATCCGTTTTTATTTGTGTACCTTTACAGCTGTGAGTATGGGGATACGAGCTCTAACGCTTTTTTCTAAACGCCAAAGCCGTTTTTTTTGTTCAGTTAATTGTTGTATCATTCTTTGTTTAACGTTTTCTTTGTTTGAATATTCATTGTAGTGAAACAAGTCTGTGAAGAGACTTACGGGGCTTGATGGATATTGTTGACTGTGTGCAGGTTTGTTGTGGCTCAGAGGCGTTAGATCTCTTTCATTTTTCTACTTGTCCCTGCAAAATGAGATGGACATCTAGTTTTTCCCCCTGTGCCTTTTGTAACCTTGGATCCAATATGCCGGAGTCTGCTAAGGAAAAAAACCTAAAGATCAATCATGTTAAATATGCATAAAACCTTAGACATCTGTCTGTGTTATATGAAAAGATTAGGTAGCCAGATCATAGTGTATATTCACAAAGTAGAAGAGTTACGACTTTTAGAAGCAGAAGAGTTAAGACTTTTGGGTCGATCAGGGATGGCAACTCATTTTCCACTATTGGTGACAAGAACACTGGCACACACTCAGAGGGGAACAAAAAAGGGTGCACTTTCCCTTCCCAAAACCCGAGATAACAACAGTAAAACTGAGCAACAGCAATCACATCAATTTCATTCTACTGACATCTAAAGGCCCTTCTGTTTCGCCTTAAGTAGGGAGTCACAAACTTGGCTCTCAACAACCCAAATTCGTTCTCCGAGCATACTGTTTCTCCCCGCACCCCCCCCCCCCCAATCCCAAGTGAAAAACCATCTACATCGAAGCTGAACCAAAAAGCAAGACCTTGTTGCTGTTAAAACATTTTTTCAAAATAACCTTCTTAGAAACTTGAAAAATCGCTGGAATTCTTAAAAATATAGTAGATTTCGGATAAACTTAAATTGCTGCAAATAATATAAAAGAAAATTGGAAAATAAGCTATCAGTTTATTTTCTATTACCTCTCGATTGCATGTGAGCAAGCACATTCTGTCGAATGAAATCCTGGTCACCTTAATAACAGGTTCAGTAAGTTATATTTATTCTCCTCAGACCAGAAGGACTCTTTTTTTTTTTTAAGTGCCTTGAGCCAGCTGTGGGATTCGAACCGGCATTCACTTGGTTTGGAGACGAGGATGCTGACCACTGGGGTGTGCTTGATTGCTTTACTCTGGGTCTCCGAGGATCTCTGACAAAGCTCGCGGTGTTCCTGGGAACCCACTTTTTGTCCTTCTAGTAGATGTCCCTTATAAGGGACATGTAAGGGATATGTGGGATTCAGGAGGTTATGCCAGTGGACAAATCGCCATATCGGTAAAGACAGCACTCCAGTGATCTTGGGATGGACCAGTTCGCCAGTTCGAATCCGGGTCAAGACACTTGAGTGAAACGTAAGTGCATAACGGTGGCTTACTACTACGTTATCCTAGTGTATGCTGTTGTGCTGATGGCTTACTTCCAAATTTTCCTTTAAATTATACTATTTTAGATTCTGGTTGGTCATTCGCGCGGATTTTCGGAAAATGGATTGATCATGCCCGGTAAAATTTCTCTTCGAGCAGACGAACCAATATGGCTACCGTAACGCTCGCTTCATCGCTTTCCCAACGTGAAAACCTTTGAATTAACAGGCTAGGCAGATTGTTTGGAATGTCTTCAAATACATCAAGGCTCTGTACTCAACACGGATGCTGAAACTACAAATTCAAGAGGCCGGCATTGCCACTGGGCGTTCTCAGAGAACGGTAAGATGAATCTTGTCAGTAGCAAGAACCGTACCGACAGCCAAAGTTAGGGTTAGGCCTAACGCCGCAGACTTTATGTACGCCAGCCGCTCAATGCGTGTACAAGGTTCCAGTCGCTGCCAACATTAGTGCATACGCGTGATAGGCGATTGAAAACTATCATAAAATACAGATTTTCGAGTGGCCAACCAGAACCTAAACTAGTATAGCTTTATAACACATTTTCATTTTTTCCCCCTTCCACACAAAATTCCTAGAAGCTCCACTGGATAAGAGTTGATGATGTAACTGTAATAAAACTATAGTTACATCACCTATTTCTTCCATCATTTGCGGGTTTGGGCATTCAACAAAAACAAATTATCTATGTGATAACGACCTCAACTAATTTTAAGGGTGAGAGAAGGGGAAAATTATCAGGGAATTGAAAGACAGCACTGCACCGTCTAACAGGTTTTGCACATTTCTGTTTCACTGCATCATTCATTAAGAAAATTGTAACACTGCTTAAATTAGTTTTTGCTATCCTAAATGACTTGCCCTCAGTAGAAAACACCCTTGTTTTCATTGAATGCCCAAAACTCACCCTGCAGAATCGTGTGGTTCCTCGTATGGAACTTAAAGGCTGAAAGCGGTATGATGAAATGGCCACTGTGCTCACATTATATTGAAGGCAAGTGCAACCATTTTAGCATATACTAAAGGTAAGTATTTTAGGATAGAACAATTAATTTTAAGCAATGTTAAAATTTTCGTTTTTTTTCTTGGTTTCTTTTCTTGATTCATGTCCCTCAATGTAAAACGAGACGGATCAACCCATCTAGGGCCTACGGCCTGTTGTTTATTTTACGCTTTTTTTTGCTCAAACTTAAAAATTAAATTATTTTAGTAGTCTAGATCCACAAGCTCCCGCCGGTGGCGCTGCTCTGTGATAGCATTTTAACACACGCAAGCGGCCATTACGTCACATATCGCTAATACCCAATCGGGTTCAGTGACAGCATGGAGGCGGGTGGGTTCTACTTGAAGGTAAATATTTTAGGATAGTAAAATTGGGGATTTTCTTCGAGTTCAAAGCACCCATACAATGATGCTTAGGCTTTACTTTCCTTTATTTAATACTTTTCTCCATTTAGCAGCCACTTTATTTCCAGAGGAGGTAATGAACAATATCAGGCTTAAATAGCATTTTTTTTTTCCTGATGTAGGATATTACGCAATTTTGAAGAAATTTTATTTTAGACTCAGAGATTTTTTCATAAAATGCCACTTTAAGTAAACTGATCTGAATGGTAGATTGGAAACAACAGCCAATTTCCCTGTTGGATATGCAGGGTAATGTGCGACGATGGGCTTCTTCAGCAACTATGTTATGCAGGTGTCAGTTCACCCCAGGACTTTTCGTCTCCATGGGATCGCGTCCCACTGACTATTCGTCCCCGGATGCATATTTTTTTTTCTTAAATAGTTCAGATTAGTTCAGTTCTCGCTACGAAACTTTGTTACTTAGCACCCACTAGTGATGATTACGTGTAAATTGGTTTTATAGCTGATCTGTTGTTGTAGTTAGGTTAAGCCAGGTTAGGTTAGGTGACTTAAGCTGGATTAAAAGCGTTTTTTCGGCACGCTGCTGGGCTGCATAGAGAGCTATGTAGCGAATTTTGCTGAACTGTTTACGAAAAAAAATATACACCCCGGACTGTCGGAAGAAGCATTTTTGTTCTCACTACCTTTTTTTTTTTTTTTGCGAGAATCAATACTTTACATTTCTGATTTCAAACACACATGGAGTGCCATTCTTCGTGTATTCCTTCAGTGAGTTATAGGCAATTATAATCGGGGAGGTTTTAGGATGTTTATCATTTCCTCACAAAGCACCAGCTGTCGCCACAGTTCTGACTGCGTGCTGTTAGAGATAATAACGCCCGGATGTGCGCTCGATATTCTATGCGGTTCATTGTCTACAGCAGTTTTGCAACCTATTTTGGCCTATTCTGGACCTTAATCCCTGCTCAGCGATGATACCAGGTTTCTTGGTTTGAATCTCCAAGTTTCCCTTCCCCTTTCTGGATTCTTCCTGTTTGTACAACGCCTCGTATTGATCCGGTTCATCTAACGAGACTAATTAATCCTTTCCATACTATGATGTACACCTACGCAGTAAGCCAAAATAGCTCCGCCCAGCGACCAATTGCGAGCTTCACGAACGTTCTGGAAGAACACAACACAAGTGCAGCAAGCAAAGCAAGCAAAGTCGAGCGGTTATGGGATTTGTCATCTTGCCAAGTCTTCTTGTATAGTCTTGCAAAGTCATATGTGCACGTGGGATATTATATAAAAAAAAATCTAATCTGGAATTACGTTTGGTACCAAGGAAATATTTTATGTCAGATCACGTAAGGATCAAGAGTGTATATATATATTATTAATAAACAAAAACGTATCGTTAAAAGTTAAAAGTAAGGGTCTAAAAGTCAAAACCTGTAAGGAACACGGACAAGCTTTGACTGTAAGGGTCTAGGTGTCAAATTTGGCCACTAAGACGCTGCTAAGCATTAGACCCTTACTACCCGGTTTTTGAGGAACAGCTGTCCGAGATCGTCCTATAAAGACCCATGTGATGATCCAATGATAGTGGGGGGTGTGGGTTTCCTACTTTGCTTTAGGTTGACATTTCTTTTCGGTTTGGTAACATGGCAGCAATTCCAAGCAAGACAACCTGCTACTAGCGTAAGCGAGTACACCCATTCTGTCTGAGTTACTAAGTCATTAATAAATAGACATAAATCGCTGGAAATAATATTAAGGAAAATTGGAAATTAGCCAAAAGCGAAAATCATACACTAGAAATAACCTAGTTCAGTAAGCCACCTTTGTGCACTTACGTTTCATCGGAGTGCAATGGAGAGATTAAGGCGCTATGCAAGTGATCTGGGGGCCAACTGGGTAGCCGGTTCGATTCCAGTTCATGCCACTCCGATTTAAGTGCATAAAGGTGGCTTACTGAATTATGTCATTTATAGTGTATGATTTTCGCTGTTGGCTTATTTATAATTTTCCTTACTAAGTCATTAACATGATCACCGGGTAGTAAGGGTCTAATGCTTAGCAGCGTCTTACTGGCCAAATTTGACACCTAGAACCTTACAGTCAAAGCATGTCCGTGTTCCTTACAGGTTTTGACTTTTAGACCCTTACTTTTAACTTTTAACGATACGTTTTTGTTTATTAATCCGCGTTACTTTTAGAATTGTATTAAATAGGTGTGGTGGAGAGTGAGGGGTGGGTTATGTGTAGCACCTTTATAATTAATTTGTTGTTTATTTTGTTGTGCCGCTTTTAAGCTCGGTAAATAGCTATGGCCCTTACTAACCTGGCTATGGGTAGTGTTAACAATAGAAACAATTCCTTTAATCTTCAGTCTATGTCTTGCAACTGGCGTTTGCTAAATGGCATTGTTGCATAATAACAATGTTTAAAACAATGTAAACCAATCAATCTGGTCATTTAGAGGTCCATAACCTCTGAACCACTTGACCAATTAGAAAAGGCCTTATGGAAAGGGCACATCTATGGAGCAATACCTGTAAAATGAGCTAAGAACCAGCTTTACAGGACAAATAGTTTGACCTGTAGAGAGGACGGACGAAAGGTACATCCCCAGAACAAGAACAAGAAGTTGTCTATTTGGCCCCTCTCTGTATCTCGGGTTTGGCTGGACTGAATTTCACAATTTTTGACTGTATAGACAGGCCTGGACTAGTCAAGGCTAGATTCCAAATTTGGTTTAACATTTTTTAATTTTGACGGAGTTATAAGCTCTCAAAGTTGAAAGTTTAACACAGAGATCCTAGGTCGACCCTAACTAACACTGGCTATCGCCAGTGTTAATTAATATTACATAAAATTATTAAATTGTATATGTAATATTGATATTATTATTACAAAAAAGTCCGTGACATTGACGCTGATTACTGTGGAACACTGCATCAAGTTTACTTCCAATAGAGTGGAAATTCTCCATATTACACTTACTTCCACACTCCAGATAGTTCCTTATCTAGCAAATTTTCGGTTCTTCAGGCTCTTCGAAGGTAAGTTTATCTTCTGTTTACATTCTTCGTTGTGAACACGATCGCCATCCGAGTTTAAGTTTCCCGCTTCGCGTAGCCTCCCGAAATTAGAAGGCCATTCGTCACTGCCAAGCCTCACGTCTTCAGTAGGCCGTTCCCAACCTCCCAGTTTCCATTTTGCATTCGGTTGTTTTCTCAGGTCGACTCCAATTAGGTTAGACACTTGAGGGGAGGAAGGGCCCTGTATGTTCATCAGTGGTACGTTTCCAATTTCATGGAGCTTAATTGCAATACTGTAGATTCCAAATTTCTCAGATGTCTGTCCCATCTAGAATTCGAACGAATCAGTGTCTCTGATCTGTCCCACATCATTTCATGCTGGTTTTCCATGCAATGGACTGCTATGCCGTTATCCTTCTTCTTGTTCCTCCCATTCCCCATATGTTGGCCAAGCCGTGTCCGAACACCTTTTCTCGTCTCCCCAATGTATACGGCATCGCAGTCCTTGCATGGCACTCTATAAACTCCTTCTCTGGTTTTTGCCACTTTTCCTAGAGCCCGCTCATCTTGCGATTTCTGGGTCTGCCTTTGCATTCGTTTGGGCATTCTCCGCTTTATTTTTCTTTCGAATCTTCTTTCCCAGTCCCTCTTCGTTCTTGAGAAACGAAGCAAAGCCATTATCCTTCAAAATCTTCTGTATCGGGCTACTGACTCCTTCTAAGAAAGTCAGCGACACTGTGGGCTTTTCTTCCTTCTGCGGCTTCTCGCTACCGAGTCTACTTTGTCCCCTCGCACGGGCCACTGACTTCTTGATGAGTCCATTCAACATACCCCCAGGATATCCCAATTCCAGAAATCGGACACGGCTTGGATATTATTATTAATTTAATAACTTAATTCATGTATATATTTATAAATGTAATAATATAAAATACCGTGTATGTATTTTCGTCCTTATGTAAGATAGTCGACCCACTACAGTCCAATCCATTCCCTGTAAATATCTTGTTTAAATGAAAAATAAATTAGTAACCAATAATAAAAGAGACATTAGGATAAAAGTTTCACTTTATTTACATTAGTGACATAAAACCTGAATCCTCAGTTACATTACCTCATGCAACAACTATTCTTTTTTTTTTCACATTAGAGAAAAATGCACCAACTTCGAAGCATGTTGGAAGCTGTGGTATTCCCATAAAAGATACTTGTATGAGAGTAGGAAATAAAAACCGTGTTGTCCTTTGTTGGAGCGTCAGTTAAATGTAATGGCGTAAGGTACAATGAAAACAATTTAATCCTATGGGTGATAAAAAGTTATAAATGAGAAAGGGACGATTCTGTGTTTAATCTATGTTTTACCGAAGAGAAATATAGATAATCAAATGGCTCGGTTTGTGATTTCTGCAACGGATTCCTCAGCTGATTTTTTTTTTTGTGTGGAAAATCTGGTAAACTCACGAAGTGGTAAAATGTTTACAGTACGACGGTATAGGACAAGTTTGAATTTTTGTTGCTCCGATACTTGGAAGAAATGAAAAAAAAATGTAGCTGATCCTATGAAGTGAAATGAGTGAGTGAGTGGCTAACTATTGACTGCGTACTCATAGGCATGGCACATATATGAGCAGTGAACACAAGCGTGTGTGGACAGATTGTTTGGGTGGTTTGGGTGAGATATCGTTTGTGGCACCCTTCTATAATGACCCGTTTTAGCTCACAAATTGCGTCTGGAGGGCACCACAAGTTCTGAACACGAAATTTGAAATAGGATATTTGAAGTTTGGAATTTGCCGGTCGTTAGGTTGGATATTAGGTAGCCTTCCATTCGGGGAGAAGTTAGTCCGATAAGACAGAAAGGCGCATATCATACAAAAACAACGGTGGCTCCGTCCATTAAGGTACACTACTGATCTTACTCAGGGGTTGTACTACAGTACCGGTTGGATATTCGATGAAAAATAATATACGCGACTGGGTTGGACAATATGGCCACTGAAAGTGCCGCTGATGCCATTGATTTGACTTGTTATCGCTTTTTGTCAGCAGAGGGAGACACTTTCCGTACAAAACACGTTCCTTGCAACACTTTCTAGATAAACGACCATGTCGCTATTTACTGAAGTGCTGTATGCAATCGAGAAATTTAATAGCTTTGTGGCAAAAACACGGAAATTTAATCATTTGTACGTGTCAGCTGTATTTTTCGGGTGATTACTGTAGGATTAAGTTTGTGAATTACTAAGCGTTTTGTCATTTGTCGCTATTTGGCAGTTTGCCGGTTCAAGAATTCACCGATGCGATTTGTTTGGCAAATTCCCGAACAGACCTCGAAGAAATGAAAATAATGGACCACTCGTGGCGGCCATTTTGTCTACCCCCCCATAGTGCTGTTATACGTCGGGGTCGGATGGTTTATTGGCCATGCTTACCCCTATGGAGAATCGCGAATTATGAGAGACAGTAACTCACCCAAACAATCTATATCCACTCATGATATAATTGGTTATGTCTACACTTCGAAACAAAGAATTTTGATCATTGCCACTGTGGAATCGATGGAAGAAACAAGACGGAAAACCAAATCGGCTCGATAAGGATAGGCAACGTAAATAGGTTTGCATCTGTATTTATTTATACGAATCCATCATGGAATCGTATTGAACATATCGTTGAAAAACGTCCGGTCTTTTACTCAGAATGAATAAAATTGTGACAGAAACAGACTAATCAGAAAATTAATAAAAACAACTCCGTTGTCTGCACCAATTTGGGTTTAGACTTAAAACAATGTCATGCACGGAGCACTTTGTTAAAACAGCACTTAATCAAGCAATTTTTTCTAATGCAACTGGTTCTGGTTAACTAAGTAAGCCTTTCTTTTATCTATGGTATATAATTTAAAAAAAACTAACTGTCCGTCTGGCTGTGCGCATATTAGAAATATGATCGCTGAGATACGTGACTGGCTGGCTGTGACCATTTCAAATGTTATTCCTTATTGTCCATTCTAACCTAATTAATTAAATTAATTTTTTCATGAGCAGAGCGGCCATGACTGACCCCCTAGTCACAACTTATTTCCTGTTCCTGTGACTTAGGAGTTTTTATAATTATTTTTTTTGTCATTTGAAGTTTTGAACCAATAACACTACTAATTCCACATTGCAGTTGTATTTGGATTTAATAATCGTTCACAGAATGAGATACTGGAAATGAAAAAAACTAATACAGATGCAATACAAACCATTTGGATTTCCGTCCTGTTAATACTGGAAAAGGCTACAGTGTGTATCTTATAAGAGTTCTATGGTTTTAAATGGAAGTCTAACCTTGGTGGTAAGGTATTCGTGATCCCAACCAAATTCCATCAACCCTTCCTCTGCTGCCACGCCATTTGTCTTCATTTTAAACTTTTGTAATCTATGACTTTTAGTTTTAATTTCGGATGGCTGTCAGCGATCGACAGGTCGTTGCCATTCCGGTTGCGTTTGCAACAAATTTATTTATTTATTTATTTATTTATTTATTTATAAGTCGACAATACTACTTTCTACGAAGTTTTATCCATCAACGCCAAACGATAAAAGAAAAAAAAAGGAAAAAACGCACGGATTTGTATAAACCGCTACAGTTAGACGTTACCACGGTTTGTAGAGTTTTTAGAATTAAGTCTATTTCTCAAATTATTTTGTGGTAGTGGGAAGAAGTAAAATATAGCTGCCACCTGGTAGGCAATGCACCTCAAAGCATGAACGTAAAAGCAATTTAATTTTCGGAAAAATCTACATATTTTCCTTGGTCACCGAAAACACAATACAAACAAACACAATGAGAAATGAGCACCTGAAACCACCCCTACAACTCCCCCAAATGAATTATACTTACAACAATTTTAAAAACCACCATTAAAAATGAAATTGAAGGACTGACAACAGCCAGGCATTCACACCACCGCCATATTGGACTCACCCAACTGACCACTGATCTTAAAATTTTTTTAAATTTTGTTTGTTGGGAACTCTTTGAAGACTACATGCCTATGTTAAGATCAGTGGTCAGTTGGGTGGGTCCAATATGGCGGGTGTGTGAATGCCTGGCTGTTGTTGGCCCTTCATTTTCATTTTTAATGGTGGTTTTTAAAATTGTTGTATTATTCATTTGGAGGAATTGTAGGGGTGGTTTCAGGTTTTCATTTCTCATTGTGTTTGTTTGTATTGTGTCTTCGGTGACCAAGGAAAATACGTAGACTTTTCCGAAAATTAAATTGTTTTTACGTTCATGCCTTGAGGTGCATCGTCTGCCAGGTGGCAACTATATTTTACTAAGTCTTTTTTATGTGTCTGGCAACATACGTTATATCCGTACAGTATGGGAGTTTTGGTCACGTGCCAGTACAGTATATTGACTCAGTTAAAAATTCGTCACTCTTTATTTATAAATAACTCTTTACAAACTTTTGACTTTATGAGCATCATCGCAGCTTCTTCCTCAAACTATAATGCACTATCATTAAATAACCACAACTTTGGCAAGTTCACTCGTAACACCATTGTAACTTCATATCGTACCAAAACTCCACACAAGGGTAAAGGGACCCAACGAGATCATTCAAGTCTGACAATCACTAAGGTGTCAGCCATTTCTGCTGTGATGTCACTATTTTCGGTGGCAAAAACATGGAGGCGCCCTTTCCCCTTGTGCAGTGCTGGTGTGGTATCACCTGTTTTTAATGCTTATAGGTTTGGTTTACATAAAAAACTTCTCCTGACAGGGGTAGAGCACCACAAGCGCATCAATATTCCAAAACGGTATTTAATTTTCGGGAAAATTGTTACATACTACATATTACATACAATTAAAACATGATAAGAGAGGCAGCAACTGTTTCCAGTCCGTCATCTTGAAGAAAACCTCTTGGAGATTATGGGTTTTCACCAAGATGGCGGACTGGAAACAATTCCCGCCTCTCTTATCATGTTTTAATTGTATGTAATATGTGAAAATTATTGTGACCAAGGGATACAAATTTTGATGGCAGCTATTTTTATCCTGACATCGCTACTTGTAGTGCTGAAACTTTGTGGGATCTTTCATTCAAATGGGTTTTTTTTGTGTGTGATACTATGTCCATAATTCACTGATAGTTCACTTGATGCAGAATTGGACATTACATCATTCGAAACCATTAACTTGAACTTGATGGGTAAAGCACTATCGTGTTTCTTTAGTTTCCTAAAAGCACTCGCTTCGTTAAAACGGGCAAACATCATCTGACGGAAACCATTTGTATAAAATTCGCACTAAACTGTATTTCTTCCATTTTTGAGAGTTGTACCTACACAAATGGTTAGTTCTGAGAGTCATTTACTAGTTTAAAGTACTGAGTGTGTTTAGTTAAACATGAAATTACAGTTTTATTAAAGGTAAACTGATAAACTGTGACTACAATGACTTAGTGCTTTTTGATGGGGGCGGGAGGGAATGGTGGTCTGATGGTCAGCACAAGTATCGTATGTGCCGGAGCTCCCAGGTTAAAGCCTGGCATTATCCCATTGCTACCGGCATTTGGAAAGAAAATGCTTACAGAAATGAGCTCGCGCTCATGTCTAATGTTGACATACTTTTCTGTCTCGAGATAACCTCAGCAGCTGAAAAGCACGATAAGTTATTTCGAATATTTCCAGCACTTTGACGTATTGTATCAGGCCGCATTTACGCAACGACTCGTTTTTGCATTCTCGCAGCTAGAATTCAATCGCGATGGCGAACGGGTCATTGCCATGGTAACAACGCTACCTGGACTAGCTAAATTCGACATCGTTCTAATGAATGCTTGCTGTCTTATATTCCGTGACAATAAGAGAGAATTCCTCATGACGAAACCATTTTTCACAATCGCTTTTGAACTCACATATTCACTGTTTTCGTTGCGAGCCGCGAAAGCTAAAACTGCCGCCATGTTGGAATGTCAGATGATTTCTGGCTTCTAGCTGCGAGAATGCAAAGGCGAGTCATTGCGTAAAGCCCGCCCTTAGTCTGAGGAAGAGCTGCAATAAAGTGAATAACAGCAAAATATGAAAGTTTTTATACAAATCTCCATATTAGGGCTATTTCTGGTATACAACTTTTCTCGTATAGGTCTGCAATATAAGAGTAAACTTACTGTTTACAATATCAAATATTTTCAAATACGTTAACATTAAAGCGTGCAATAGCTCTTTAAGATATTACCGTATACTTTGCCCAAGTTGGAAGCTCAATATCATGACCAACTCTATCTTTGGTAGTAGAGTTGCATCAGTGCTAATTTCCCTAACGAATGTAGCAATATTAATATCGTATTCAACGTAACTGGCTTTTTGTCTTGTCTTACCTAAAACCGAACAATTATTTTTCAGTAATTTGGCTACCATGACTTGCGAGGTAATTATGAAGATAACAAGTTCTTGCAGGAGTATCTTGGCACTGTCAAAACTGTCTGTAACAGGAGTAAATTTAGTATTCACTTTTTGATCCTGATGATTCGCGGCTGTGTTTTTTGTATCGAGGTTTCCTAGGACCATTATTGTCATTTATAATGTAAGCTGCCCTTATAACGTTTTTGGAATGTGGATTTTTTCTCATTTTCTTCACTTTCTCCTCTGCCGGATTGAACATATACACATGACCTGCTGATGACAACATGTACATGCAGTTCTGCCACGTCACAACGTTCGTCACCATGGCCGAAGAAGAGATGGTAGATTCTAATACCTTCCACTTATCGCGTTTATCATCGTACATTTGTATACAACCCACAGAAGACTTCAAGAGGTCTTGAACTGACCAGAATCCTCCTACAATATACACTTGGTTCCTAATTACGCCCACGCCACAATGACTTCTTGGAAAGAGCATGGGAGCCAAAATTGTCCACTGGTCACTGGATGCTGAATAATATTCACATACAGATACTATACCATTTACACCTCTTCCTCCGAAAGCATACAACCTATCTTTTACTGAAGCACATGCCACTCCTGCCCTAGCTTCATTCAAAGATGCGGTGGTACTCCAGTCATCGCTAGCGATGATGTATCGCTCTACGCTCGCAACATAGCCATCAGCATTGAAACCACCGATGGCGTACAAGCAACCGTCAAAGAAGGCTAAACCTAATTGTGCACGAGGGGTTTGCATGGGGGATAGTACCTGTAGGTGATACTCCATCACCTGGTACGAGTAGAACGTGTTTAGGTATACACTGTCATCTTCGGCACTTTTTCCGCCGGCAGAGTATATGCGGTTGTTCACAACGGTCGTCCCCGAAACACGGACGTCAAACGGGGAAATGAACTGATTCTGAGACCAAGCATTTTCTTCCAACTTGTAGCTTTGCATCATGGTTTGTTTTTTGGAATTCTCGGTGAAGACTAGAATGAGTGGATCATTACCCCCACTTGAAGAAGTCTTTCGACTTTGACCCATCACATTCTCGCTGGTCGTCCTTTGTATCGCCGTTTCCACAAACACTTTCACGGCAGGTAATCTCGCGACGAGGGACTCGTTTCGTTCTATTTTCTCCAAAAAACTTAAAGAGAACCCGTCCGGCTTGAGTAGTTCTAACAAATCCACGACGTCGTCTTTGCGTTTGGACAGATTTCCGCGCACCCAGTCTATCACCGCTTCCAGCTGCTTCTCAACTCCAGCACTGAGGTTATCGTCACTGAGAAGACGTTGGAGGCGCTCCAATGATAGCGATCGGAATATTTCGTGTTCACATATCTTATTGAAATTGGTTACACAAAAATTCACCACACTCGTCTTCAATGTGTTGTCAATGAGTTTCTCTGCGATGTTCCAGATGTACACATAGTTTTCAACATTGAGTTCTTTGAGTAAAAGGAGTTGACATTGATGGTACATGGCATCCAACTTGAAAAATAGGGCACTCTGCATCACACACTCTACGTTTCCAGCGGTAACTGCGGCAAGGCCAGTATACAGGTAATCAAGTACCTTTTCTAGGCCTTCCGGTTTTAGCACGTCGAGATTTACCTGAGCTTTGCTACCCACAGGGACGTTGGAGTTCGTAAAAAGGTTGTGAAAGTATGGACAACTGGCTGATAGGATGGCTTTGTGTGCATGGAACTCTTCGCCATAACAGTAAAGGACAACATCACAGAAAGCACCATCCTTCCGTAATTTGTTCAAGGCATTACTCATGTCATTTAGATGATGCTGGATTTGCACTTTGGCTGCACATGAAAAAAAACAAGAAGAAAAAAATCAACGTTATTGAAATCATTTTAAAGAAAACTAAAATAAA
>JAHWFP010178896.1:51461-62766 GCA_023313725.1 Lithobius niger | reverse complement strand
GTGGCTTACTGAACTACGTTATTTCTAGTGTATGATTTTCGCTATTGGCTAATTTCCAATTTTCCTTTATATGGTGTTGGAACACTTTCATGAAAGTTTTGTGCATGTAGAAAAAAAGTTGTTGCTTGTCCCAATGAGCCACAGTAGTGACAACACGCGTTTCTTGCCATTTGCCCTCAAAACTCGTGCCCTCATGATATGACATTTGCCGAGTGTTGCTTTTCGTAGGAACATGCTCCTCCCATAACGAAGTGAGTATATTGCTCGGGGAATGGAATCTCCCATTTCCTCCCATGGAATCTCCCCTAAGATGGAATCTCCCATTTCCTCCCGACTTTTGGGCCAGTCGACTTTCTTTAAGGGGTGTTTCTTTTCTATTCTTATTAGAATGAGTTACAAAAAGGCCAATGTAGATAATGACTGCAGACTTCCTACCTCAGCCAGCCTCCTTAATTGATGGTCACAAGAAACGCATAACGGAATGCCGTTTACAGTAAGAATCAAAATAATTTGTGTAAAAGAATACTCTTATTGAACACAAACACGACATCTTACGAACACAACACTATACCCTCTACAATGACTTGTTCATAATTACTACAACACCACCTTAGTGGTACGGTATATTCGTAACATATGTGGTTACACAGTGATTACAAGCGCGGCGATCTTTTAGAAGCTTCTAAAATAGAGGCTCCCAAACTAAAAGCCCGGTTAAATCACACTATTGAAGTCAGTTCATTCAGTCAACTCAACAAAAGCGCCCTCTGTAATCAGCGTTCTGCACCGCTCATTTCTCCTTTTCCATCATCTTTACAAACTTAGTTTCCGTTTTTCGAACACTCCATTAGAGTCGGAATTTATAGATTGCTAGTCGGTAGTCGGCCGTTCCGCCCGCAGCGTGTCCGATAGCGACTGATGATAGGATTTTCAAGCAAGATAAAACGAAACAAGGAAGCAAAAAAAAAAAGTTAAGTGTAATTGGCCAGATGAAAACTGGTATTATTTGGTGGAAGAGATCGGCGTCGGGTTGTTTTGTGTGTCTTGTTGTTCAACGTCCGATAATGGTTGTCTAAATAATGGTAATAACAGCCTATGGGTGCGAGGACGGGCCGGCGTTTAACACCTCGTTTCGTTTCATGGAAACGCACCCCCAAATTGATCAGAAGAAAAAAGAAAAAAATTGAAAGAGAGGGAAGGGAGATATTATGTACGAAGCACTGATCTGAAAACGTGAACTGGACGTGGCTAGCAGTGTTGCTGTAAAGTCAGTGGTTGACTGTTCTTCGACTGGAACTAAAGCCCCGAGTTCAGTGGTGGCGGCGCTATTTGTTAGGTTCACGGTCTGTTTTGATTTTAGCTCGTTGCATTACCTGAAGTATTGAGAACCAGTTTATCTCAAGTGGTGTTCAACTTAAGGGAAATGTGCGAACTGACCCAGTTAAAGGAGAAGCAGCACCAATCCGAGATTAATTTTAAAAGAAGCCATTCAAGTGCACACAAATAGTTCAAACGAAGTTTCGGAGAAAACATCCTCCGTCATCAGTTTTTCAAATAATAATTAAAAATACATGGCATAGTACTGCCGTGTCAACCCTTCAACAAGTGACACCTTAAAACAGGGACGTGCACACGGGGGGGGCGGCGGCGCTTTAGCCTCTGTCCTCATGGTAAACTGTCCCTTTTTTCTGAAAATAATGCTCTCTTTCGACGGAGCAGCAGCATAAAAGAGCCTAAAATATCGCAAAGTAGGACAATAACGGATAAAGTGGTGCCCCTACCCTCTTGGAGGCCTGTGCACACTCATGCTTTACAAGTATAAAAATTTCAAACACAAAACGTCAAATCCTTCTGAAGTCTTCTTTCAAAAAGGGCAGGCGAAAGAGGCAGAGCAAGAAACCCAGTCCTATACTACTCCTTGGCGAGCGAAGCAAGAAAGTCCTGGGTTATGCAAATTTTGGGAACAACGCGAACTTCAGGCCAGACCTACCTCATAACCACCGCCGTTAAGATCTGGCCTGAAGTTCGCGTTGCTCCCAAAGTTTGCATAACCCAGGGCTTTCTTGCTTCGTTCGCCTGAGTTTCTTGCTCTTGTCTCTTTTGTCTGCCTTTTTTGAAAGGAGACATTAGGATAATTTTATGTTTTGTGTTTGGGAATCTTTATGCTTTAAAGGTATCACTTGTTAAAGGGTTGACCGGCAGTACATTGCCCTCTATTCTTAATTATTAATTGAAAAACTGATGACGGAGGAAGTTTTCTCCGAAACTTCGTTTGAACTGTTTGTGTGCACTTGAATGGTTTCTTTTTTAATTCAACTGATCCAGTTACGCCTTAAAAACTACTACAAATACTGGTGAGGTCGTTTTTGATTAACTCGTAGGTCAGAGATACGATATGGCCTCAGTCTCCCATTAATCGAATCGAAGGTAGGACTTTTCGTTCTTCGTTCAGGGACAATTCGTCCAAAGGATATATCGTCCCCTAAAATGCACGCTACCAAAATGAATCGTAAAATCGAACGCACAACTGGCGGTGGTATCTCTAGCAGCACGTAATCAGGACTGTGAGGGGCCGCGCGGAAATGATAAACATCCTAAGGCCTCCCCGATCAGAACTGCCGGAAACTTGCTGCTGGAATACAACGAAGAATGAAATTCGGGTATGCATAATCAGAACTGGGGGAGGGGGAAGGAGGAGAACTTACTTCGCGCAAAAATAATAAACATCCTAAAGCCTCCCCAATCAGAAATGCCGGAAACCAGTTGCCAGAATACACGAAGAATGAAAATCTGGATGTACACAATCAGAACTGGGGGAGGAGAACTTACTTCGCGCAAAAATGATAAACATCCTAAAGCCTTCCCAATCAGAACTGCGGGAAACTCGCTGCCAGAATACACGAAAATTGAAAATCTTGATGCACACAACCAGAACTATTGGGAGCTGTGTATCATAACTGCACGAAGGATTACACGAAGAATTAAACTCCTTGTGTGTTTGCAATCAGAATTCAGAACTGCAGACTGTTGACTCTTGCAAAAAAATAAGAGTAGTGAAAAAAATATGCTTCTTTTACAGTTTGGGGACGAATAGTCCCCGAGACGAACTGTCCGGGGGACGAAAAGTCCGAACAGTGGTTGAATGGCTATTAATCGGTGGTAGAATGCTCCATTATGCCACACGGACAGCCCAATTCGATTCCTGGCAGACGCGCCAACTGTTACTACTGGAATAGTGATTACACTGGGGAAACACTGAAACGTAATTCACTAAGGCAGGACGGAATCAGAGTTAACGCGGAATAGAATATTATTTTTCCAGTGCTTAATCTGTATTTAGTTGGTCAGTGGCGCCTGCCCGGCTTGCACGGTGGTAACCAACTAAGCCATGGTAAATTAAATATGAATTAATATCGGGGCAGAATGCCAAAGGAACAAACGTTAAAATAAACATGGCGAAAAATGCTTCCACTTCGTGGTGGACAGTCGAACAGGAATGCGTTAAGAAGAGGTCTGACGGCTCTAAGTTTTTGTGGACCCCTTCCTATTCATGCCATTTATAAATTAATAATTCTACAAAGAAAATTTTAAGAAAAAATAATTTTGGGCAAAAACTTTGACATCTCATTTCAAACGTACTTCCTTCTCCTAGGATCTGACTTCTTCCTCCTCCCTTCCACAAAAAAAAACAAAAAAAAAACACCCCCCCCCCCCCCCGTGTGTCGGGGGGGGGGGGGGGACTGGGTTACCACTCGAAAATTAGGGCAAAGAGTAACATTTTCCGTTCAAAAAGTTGCTCTTTGCCCTAATTTTCTAGGGGTAAATACGTAGGCATTATTTTAAAAATGTAGGGAGCCTTAAAAAAACTGTTAATGATGGGGTCGTATTGAGCTTGCAAATTTGTAGTCCTCGAAATAGCCATTGTTTGAATCGTTTTACTAACTTTTTTAAAAATTAATTTCTTTGAGCTTTAAGTCAGCCGAAGCAATTTAATGCTCGTATGGCTACAGCGGCTCAATCTTGAACATTACCCGACTTTTTGAGAAGAGGAAATATCTGGTAAAAGGAGGAGCTAACCCGGGGATTCAAACCGGGTACCTGCGATCATCGTAAGGGCCCGAAAGATTAGCCAAAATTGACCAGAATAGTTCCCATAGCTGCTGAAGGAGCATGATAGCCTCTCACGCTACCGTGGCCGGCAGTCCTGGCAGGGACTTTTCTAAGGTCCTCTTTCGAGGGGGTTGGACCAGATTTACAAACCTCCAGCAACCAGGCTGAGCTCACTCACCACTCAGCCACGATGACCACAGCGGTAATCCGCGAATTTGCGGTAATTACTAAGCGGTAATCCGCAAATATGCGGAAATTTTTCGTGTTCCGTATTTTGTGACGTCTGTATTTTGTTTTTTCGTGTTCATTTCAGGCGGTTTGTCAAACGTCGACCCCCTTTCGTTTCACGTTTTACCCGGTCCGACATAGAGTTATGACAAACAATAACTGTCGCTACTGCCACCTACGTCAATATATTACAACTATTTCAGCACGTCAAAAACTATTGATGTTGTTATAGTTTTTATGTATTTATTGCCTGCAGCTGAACCAGATGGACTGCTTGCAAATGTGCACCTTGCTTCCATCTTTAGATTTACGGTCGCCGGATTCAATTTACTGATGGTATCGCCACAATATTTCGTTTATTGGCAAGGCGCTCGCATCGAGTCGTTGTTGTCGGGACCTGAGGCGTTTGTTGACAGGCGGAGTCGTATATCAGCATCTTGGCTGGCTTCTGGAATAAAGGCAATGGAACAACCAGACGATATTTTTTTTTTTTTATTTGCCTAGAAGCTCCGTGAGGGAAATGACTGGTATCCACCTCCATCGACTTGCGAGGTGATTTTATTTTGTAAAGTGACTTTGGCAATAACGGAAAATATTTGGGTTGAACGATAGCGATGGGTCGTATATGGAACCATTGCTTACTTATGTGTGGAACCATCGACTTATACACTGTAACACTGTCCCTCCAGCTCCATGATAGTTTGACGAAGCATTTACCGGATCAACAATCCCCGCAGCGCGAAAAGTGGGTTGCGTAAAAGTTTACAAAACTGGATTCAGAAAAACCTGAAAAACACGGGAAACCTGGTAAATCGCAATGAAAATGAAAATCGGGTAAACATCTTGGGGGAAACATGAATCTGATGAAGCCAAAACCGAATGGTTTAAAACACAATAAACATGAAGGAATAATAGTCAATTCTTAAAAAAACTCTTGAAGTTCGCGCAATAGCAAGCGAAATACCGAGTGCTTTTTTTTCTTCAAATGTATTGTGTTTTAAATCATTATATTATTGCTTTCGACTCATGAAATTTGTTTTATTAAGTACTCACTACAATGTATCTCAGGGAAATTCGAGGAAAACGAGAATCATTTTGAAAATCAGGGTAACGACAGAATTTTTGGGGGGGTCAAGTCTTTAAAAAGATCTTTATGTCCGATCTGAAATTTCATTAAATATTCATAAATGCATATGCTACATAAATAGTTAGTTAATCATTGATTGGTTAAGTAATCATTATTTTTAAAAATAGGGCTGAAGCGCCTGAAGGTTGATGGGATGTGTGAAAATCTGGAAATATCAGGGAAATTAAGACTACAAAAGAGGTCTGAAATGTGCACAAAAGGTTTCACCTAGGTTTCACTGTTAGAAATAATAATAATAACATTAATAATAATAATAATAATAATAATAATAATAATAATAATAATAATAATAAAGAGGTTTATCCACTCATAGGTAGAAAGGAGCTTGAAGGGCGTAGCCACGTACACAAGTTGATTGATCTAGTTGATTACTGTATAAACGATAATGTTTTAGCAAATGTCAGCTGTACCTGAGACTTGGGGCTATGGTTTAACTTCGATTTGAAACCTTACTTGCAATGCTGCAATATCGCTTCAAATGGTAACCGACGCTCAGCAGTGGTTAGACGCTGCTTCACATCTGGTGACACTAGGGTCAAAGTTTTGGCCTTCAAGGTTTATGTTCGACCCATGGTCGAGTACGCGAGTCAGGTCTGGTCGCCTAACTTACTGAAGGATGTTGATAAAATCGAGTCTGTTCAGCGGCGGTTTACAAAAGCACTACCGGGTTTGCGAAATTTACCCTATCACCTTCGATTGAAAACTCTCAATTTAGATTCACTCGAACTGAGACGCCTTAAGGCGGACTTAATTTTAACTTATACAATTCTGCACCATTTACTTCCATTTGACCTGCCTCTATTTGATTTACAAACATTTACAAAAACGCGTGGCACCAGCCTAAAACTCGTCCTGCCTAAGATCAAGTTAAATTGTCGGAAGTTTTTTTTCTCCTGCCGTGTGGTTCCGGTTTGGAATTCTCTCACCGAAGACCTTGTCTCCGCGCCTTCTGTCTCCCATTTTAGGAGGCTTTTGGGGGGCGTAAACCTACGAAGGTTTCTTTTGCGACCAGAACATTATTTTGATAAGGGTTGTGATTCATCATGAAACTTAATTTTGATTTTGACTACCATACAAATTGCCAATTGCTTTCGCCGTTGACATTTTTGCAGTGACATCTTTTATTTTCTTTTTAGGTGCGCTGTTAGTGGCCAGCATGTCTGACCCTTTCTCACCTATTGCACTTCTTGGTGCAATAAATCATATATTATTATTATTATTATTATTATAAAAATTATATGAAGCATGGATAAGTAGTATTTTACGCTACGGAATTGAAATTTATGGTTTTGCAGCTGATTATTTAATACAAAGACTTCAAAAAGTACAAAATAAGGCAATTAAGGTCCTGTTCGGGAATAATCAAGAAAGAACTAATGAAATATACATAAAACATAATATTTTAAAAATAACAGATTTAAGGGATTATATAATAATTGTAAAAAACTATTATCAAAATAAATATAAAATATATGATGAAACAAAAAGTAATCGTTTGAGAACAACATCACAGAAATTTAAATTACCACAATGGAACAATACATATGGAACAAGAAATAAGAATTATTACATACCGAATATATATAATAAATTAAATAAGAATATGTTAGAATATCAGTCCAAAGCTGAATTAAAACGAAATCTTAAGACTGAATTAGTTAAAAAATATAAATTACAAAATTAATTTTAAAGATTATTAAAGGTACTCCTCGACTTATTGTGTTATTAAAATGTATTGTGTTAATTGTAATTGTTTCTTATTTCATGTATGTATAATGTAATTGTCATGTATAAAACGTGTACATTTATTGCTGCTCATACAAGTTTGTTAATTCAAACTTCGAGTATTTTTCATGCAATAAAAATTATTATTATTATTATTATTATTAAGTTCTAGTCGTAAAAAAGGTGTAGAAAACCGGGAGAGAAGTATCATTCGGGTGAATCGAGTTATCATCAGGAACCCCCTTAGAAGAAGTCTCTCCAGCAAATTGGAAAAACGTGCCACAGTGGGCGCCGGGACCGCTTCCTCCGACAATGAATTCCGTGGGCGGACAACCCGGACAGCAAGAAGTTTAATCTGCCGTTTCATAACGATGTTGCAATAACTATCACATTTCGTCACCGCAGTATGACCGTTCATCATCTACTTGTGAGACAGTGACACCAGAAAGACATTAGGAAGTGACATACGTTGTTGCAACAATGCATAGTGTCCGGAGCACACCACTTGAAACTGCACCAAAGAATCCGTATGCACTGGCTTTACCCTTGCCCTTGGGGAAACTTGAAATTAGGCTATTGTGGATTGGACGATTTCGTATTATAGTAAATCTATCTATACCGAAAATGTTTTATTTTATTTGATGGTAGAGCGCATACTGTAATAGCATCCGATTTTATTGGGCAATGTATCCTAATAGTTATCACGACCATCTCGGGTGCAAGAGGTCCCGGGATCGATCCTGATTTCGGCCAGCCGTAGAACTTTCGGGAAGAAAAGTTTCCTGTGATGCCTCGTGCTCATGTCGATTGTGCTATGTAAAAGATCCTAGGAAGTTCCGATTGGAATTACCTAGCAAAATTGTCCCTGTTGTGTTCTGGCGGCACAGCTTTGGCTGGGAGCGCATCAAACGTTCAAAGCACCCATTATTCGTATGAATTCGTTTCAAATTTTTCAATTTTTTTTTCTTTTAAGCACGGGCCTCCAGTGTAGTGGGTGCTTTCCCGGATCTCCGGGTTCTCGGATGGCCCACTCCGATACTAAATGCTTATAGGGAAACCACTAGTGCGGATGTGATATTCATCTTGCGTATCTTAGTAATCTACAACTTAGTTGTCAGTACAGGTGAAATTAGGCTAAAATTGCCAGAAGCACAACTAGCCGAAAATACCAGTCCAACAAGGTAAACTGTCAGTAACTGGATAAAATGATTCAGCGCCGTGGAGGTCTGGCGTCAAGAAGGCGCCATTTGGTTTACCAATTTTTTTTTTATACCGATTCCCTTTCCTCCTTTTCGTATTAACCGTAGAAAGAAAAAAGTTAGAGCCTTTCAACCTAGCAATTAACTTATATCGTTCACACCGAGTTGCAGCCCTCAGCCACTGATTGCTAGAATCAGAAAATAAACAGTTCAAACAAGATCGCCACGCAAGTCTTCTAACGCGCCGTAAGTCTGGAGCCGCTGGCCTTTGAGAGAGAGTTCCAAATAAAAAACTTGGTTGACGCGTGCGTAATTCGGATTTACAAACTAGTTAGCGCCTTTAGAATCCACAATCTCATTCTTCGACGTGCTCAAAAGGCCTAATTTATCGTTTCTGAAGCATCTATGACCTAATTAGGTACGTTAGACTGGTTTTATTTTAGGTTACGAGTTTTTTTTCCGGTGTGGTGCCGATCATTAAAACAGTTTCTGATTTTGAATGATGCTATTCAGTGACGACCAGTTCGGAGCCAGGGGCCTTCATAAAGTTAAAGAATGCTGTTCGACAAATGGCTCTATTAGATTCTTGTCTGCCCTAGAGAGAAAAGAAGTCTTTAATACAGCTCAGTGGCTTGGGATAAAGAGTTTATAAGCGGTGCATCTGAAATAAACTTCCTAGAATCCATAAATTCGTAATTTAGGTTTTTATGATTGCCACCGGATCGTTTGATTGTTTAATAAAAGGGGTTGCATGTAGGGCGGTTGTAATTGTATGTAGCTTGGCACGTTAACGGAATCCAAACAACATGCTTATTTGCATGTACATAGAAAATTGAAGAATTCTGGGAAGAAATGACGTATGATGAGTCATACACCCATGAAATCTCATTCCATATTTAACGTGATTATATGTAACCGTCGGCACTTTATTAAGCCAGTTTTCAAGTGTCGTTGTTCAAAAACTAGTTTGATTATAAAATGAAGAACGTGTGATTATAGGAAAAGTCGGCGCCTTTGTATTCCTTGTGTGATGACTGCCCTATTTTTTTTTCACGAAATTGTATTATTGAAAAATTACGGCATTCAGGCAAACCTATTGTAAAAAATTAGAGGCTTGCAGGCTTGCGAAACTGATAATTATATGAATAAAATGTAGCCGGGAAGAGGTTAGGTAATTCCGTAGGCTTATTTTGTGCGAACGGTGAAGTCGTAATATTCTCAAACCATGCCGTTTAAGTCTTAAAAGAGATACGGTAATAATAATAATAATAATAATAATAATAATCATAAAAATCCAGAAACCGTTAAAATTGAAAGGATTTGAAACGTTTGATCGAACATATTTTGAACTGTGTATTAAGAAACAACAGGCGGGATGGCTGACAAATAAATGAATTACACAGATGAAATTCTTCAGAAAAAAGAAAATACGGGTTTTGCAGATTTAGATGTTAAAGCATAAATAAGGAGTAACACCTTCATCTTCACAATAATACACGTTAAAGTAAAGTTAAAATAAAGTTAAAGTAATATATGTTTTTCGTGAGGCGTTTTTCGTACTAGATGTTAAAGTTGAAATTTCGTTGCTTAATGTCTCCGCCGTCTTTCAATATTTTCCACTCATATGTCGTATAAGCATGGTTGGCCTACTCAACAAGGGTACCAACACGTATTAATATCCGATTTGTCACATCGGACATCTAGACCTGAGCTGGAATCGTGATTTTAATTTTTCTCTTGGTGGACTTGTTCTTTGGACAAGTTTACTCAGCACACTCTACAGTTGTCTCAGAAAGCTGGTTTTTACACAATTTACAGACACGTCCTTTTTCCAGTAGTAATTTCAGTTGGTTATGCCTTCCGCAGGTACAAGGCTCTGAACGATCAGTGTTTATTGTTGTACATTGTTTTAAACATTGTTATAGACAGCCAACAATGTTGTTCAGGTATTGTTCAACACAGTTTTTACTCTTGAACCTGGTAGATAAGTAAATGATTGGTGTGCGCGACTTATGGCTTAACAATTGAAAGACAGGAAAAAGAATAACCGTCAAAATAACCGTCAAAGTATTTGAAAGTTGAGCAATAATCTACTGTGCAATTGTGCATTGTATTAAAAACTGACGTAATAATACATAAAACAGTGGTTTTTTTGTGTGGTTGCAATGATTGAGGACAGCAGTACCTGAAGCCTGACAGAAAACCTTATTTGTGTTCTTTTGCTGTTTGACTTCGTATCAATTAAACCGTAAACCATGCGCAATGGCTGTTTGCCGTGACGTCACCATGAGTTAGCCAATGACAAACGAGAACAACGGCTGTTTTGCCGTCTGATTGGACTAGCCCAGTCACGTGATATGCACGTCACAGCAAACAGCCATGGCGTGTGGTATAGGCATTCCACACATCAAATACGACATTTGGTAGCATCACAAGACATTTTGTCGAAACCTACCTCCCCTTGCTGCAGTCGTCTCCACGACCATAGCAATGAGTTGGGTGCCACACACCGGATGAGACGTTGTCACGACACGTCTTTAGGTGTCTCACGACAACAAGGCGGGGCTCTTTCTACAGAAAGGCTATGGGGTCTCTCCACCAGATGCGATGTCTCGAGACGTCTTGTCGTGAGACAATTGTCTCATTTGGTGTGTGGTTTAGGCTAAGTTTAGTTGTACGTTATCTTGTGTATCAGGGCGCTTGGCTTCTGGCCATGGCCCTAATAAAACAATTCTGAATTCTGGGCAGCCTTACCTTAAACATCAAACGAGTTCGTTTTTGTTTCGTAATGTTGTTTGTCTAAAAACGGACAAGTTCATGTCGCCTTGTCTTGTTTACTTTGGCTGAACAAAATTTAAAATGGGAAAAGACGCATTACCAAAAGTTTTGTCTACTC
>JAHWFP010178896.1:20199-51451 GCA_023313725.1 Lithobius niger | reverse complement strand
AAGGTGGCTTACTGTACTACGTAATTCCTAGTGCATGATTTTCGCTGTCTGGCTTGTTTTCTTCTTCTTTATAAAATGTACAGCAATTTGTGTGTATATATTTAATCTCACCCCTCTCCTTGGCCAAAGAATAAAATGGTATGCCCAAGTATCACGAATGAGAAAACAAAAACGCACTCGTTTAATGTTTAAGCTGTAACGTTTAACTGAATCAAAGTCACAACAGGAAAGAAACGTGAAAAAGCTTTCCTCTAAGGATACCACACTACCGCTGAAGTGCTAAGTCCACCTTATGCTGTCCTCAACCATTGCAGCCACCAAAACAAAATACTTCAAATGTTCTTTTTTAAAAACACATTTTTAACTGGTAATTGTGATGGTTACAGCTACCATAGATTAGAAACTATATAGCATCGTACGTCTTTCACTACTACGCGGGGACCTAGCGGTAGTTGTGTCTACTAATACCTCTGATAAAGCTTTTACCTTCAAAGCAGCACGAAGGCAAACCATTATCAGAGGTATTAGTAGCCGTAACTACCGCTTGGGCCTTGCGTACGACAAGAAGAAGTACGATGCAATATCGTACTTAACTTTCTAATCTATATTACTACTTTTAGATTGTATAATAGAGAGCACCGTTGAGTTGCATGGTGTGCGCCTCAACATTTTCCAGAGTGGCGGAAGTATACAGAAGACCGGTTGCGACTAGGTAGTCGCTGCAGCCCATTGTTGTATTCTGATTTCAAGTTCTGGTGCAAGACAGTCCATGTCGAGGGATGGGTAGGATAGACCAGAGCAATTTAGCAAGAGTGATGTGTGGTCTAAGTTACATTGAGCGTGCTCATAGCAGAGCTCCACTCCAATAACATTGATCGTCGCTTTTAACCACTACTGGAAGACACGCAACCCTAAAAACAAAAGGATTTCGTCAACGACGCAGTTAGCTTCATTTAACGTTAGTCTCGACACCGTGTTGCAAGGATGAATAAGCCTACTCTCGAACCAAATTCTCCGTTAGCTGCTACTTACGGAATTAAAAGCGGCAGGTAAAAAAGTTAGGCCTAAAAGCTGAAAAGAGATAAATGCATCAAATTATTTATTTGTTTTCCTATTTTTTCAGTCGTAATTATCTGTAACTGTTTTAAGTTTTTAGAACTGAAGGAAACTTCCTGTTGCGAAACGCCATCTAGCCGGGGGGAGGGGGGGGGAGGCTGAAATGGAAATTATCAAGCGTGTAGGGGGCCTTAAAGGAAATTATCAAACAGAGGGAATACTGAAATCAGTTGAGATAAGGAAGAAGGCTGGAGTCTCTCTATGATCCGAGGCAGAACTCAAGGTAGAAAATTTAGCTGCTTTGCTTCAAGCCTACAACTCCAGTTTCGCCTCACTGCTCCATACCTCCACCAGAATTCACTGCATGTCGCTCCAATATGGTGGCGGCGAAGAAGCCCTCCAATAAAACGGCAGACCGACGATGTTCCGCGTACGTGCGGTAGCCAAGACCATTCTCCATCGTCCCCCGACCCACCTCCTTCTTTCCACATTTCAAGTCGTCTAGCAGCCAGACGGCTCATCTCAAGCACCGCATAAATTTGGCTGACCCTAGACAGGCCCTTGGACGAAGGTATAAGCCCGGGGCTTACGTCCATGGCAACTAAGCTCCGGATCAAGAGGCTCGTGACGTGGATTCCCTGTCCAGTTCGTTTATATAGGCACGCACGAGCACTCGACTCTCGAGAATTTGTCACTTAAAAGCTCGTTTAACTCTCGGGTTCGTGCCGCAACTGGCGGGATTTCTCATAGTAACTTCTCGTAGTAGAGAAGGAGAGGAGGTCGAACCGGGGCAATTTATAAACTTCAAGTTGAGGTTCTCGTATGTAGGGCACGCATTCATGATTTCTACTCCCCGTCTGTCCACGCTTGGTTTAAACTGAGGACAGTAGTCTTATCCCTCATGGGGGTCCCTGTATTTCCGTTTTGATGGCTAAAACCTACTTTTTTCCTACATTCAACATCTTGGGTAGACACTTAAAAAAGTTCAGTAAAATTTTTGGCAGCCATTTTCCAAAATGGCCGATAGGTCTCACTTAATTTACAATTCACTCCTTAAACTGTTACGGAGATGAAAATTGTGCGTGGGTTTCAAATGAAAGACTGTTTAAAAGTTAACAACTTTTGCACCTCTGCACTTTTATGTAGAATAACTTAAGGACTAAATTGTAAATTAAGGGAAACTTGTTCCACCATTTTGGAAACCAGCTACTAACTAATTTGCGTCCCCTCTCCTCTCCCCTTCAGACAGACTAAAGTACTGTTTGCTTGCGGGGGTGGGGCTGGGAGGTGAGACGAATACTTATCAGGTGACAGTACCACGTGATAGTTGGGTCAGTCGCGTGATTCGAACGGGCATTCACTTGGTTTGGATAAGAAGACGCTGACCACCGGGCTGTTGCTACTAGTTTCGCTTGGGGTCCCCGGAGTCCCCTAACAAAGCTTGCAGTGCACGTGGGGCCTTAATTCTTGTTGTATATGAGGGTGCCGTGCACGAAAGGGGCAAGCAAGTAAAAAATCAACACAAATAGGCCCTACCTATATACTGATTTTCCAGTATTTACTGATATTGGGTGACGGAACACGTTAATTGCGCGTAATTAGGAATTGCAGTATTTTCCAGTACTAGACTTAATTCTATAGTATATTCCATTCTTTTCAATGTATGTACGACGCATGAGGAAGACTCTCAGGAATGGACCAAGGAATGATTTTGCAGGAATGATTGTATGTAAAGTGGCTATAATCAACGATAATTCCTTTTATTTTGTCCCCCGTTTATTGAAAATACAAATTCTGCACCCTATTTCAGATGCATCTATATCTATACACCAACGCAGTTGCTAACTGAGCTTTCTTAACGTGGGAAACAGGTATGTTTTAAAATTCCTTAAGTCCCGGTTAATTTTGTACTTAAACATTTTGTTGTTGAGCACTGTTGAGCACAATCCTGCACTTGAACAGGCCTTGCAGCCTAATACTCCTTGATCCCACCTAACGGAACACTTTACGATCTTCCAGTAGCTCATTCTTTGTCATCTCGAATCCCACTCTCTCAAATCACTTTATTTCATCCCTTACTTTTTCCAGGAAACATTTTCCACTTCCTAATCTCAAAAAGCGATGCCAATGAAGACTACCAACCAAGAAATAAATTATTTTTTATTTTATTTATTTTTTAACAAACGTTTACATCCAACTTTTAAAGAAGAGAGATTGAGGTGAAGGAGACAAGGCAATTACTGCGTTTGGCACTTGTCTGCGCAGATCGCTGGTCAAGACGTGAGGGTATTTCTCGCTCTCGCTGCCACTGATTTCGATTCGTGTTATCTCGATTACAAACGTAATAATGAAATAGACATATCGCGGCCCCGTAATCATTTTAAGTGAAAGTTACGACTCGCATCTCCACCCCCTCTGTCCAGTCCAGGTACTCAGTGGTAAAAATTAAATGGAGAAGTCGGTCTATACAATAAAGATACTTTTTAATACTACTAAATGTGGAAATGAGAAAGCTAAATGAAACGGTTTCTTGGAGCATTTTAGTCAATTTAAACAAAGAAATTGAAATGTTGGTAATATTTCTTGCCACCAGGGTGCGTTGTCAACGGTTGCCAAGACAAAATGAGCATATAGACAATATAATATAATATAGACAATCAAAAATTGCATATAAGGAAGAAATCACAATCAAGGGGAAAACGAAGCTTGCAGTCTGCATTAAAGACTGGCCTTGTGTGGATCCACGATACACTAATCTAAGAAAGAAAGAAAAGACAACTGCCCTGACTGGGACTCGAACCCAGGACATCCCGTTTACTAGCCAGGAACTCTAACCACTGTGCTACCGGGTTGGGTACTGGCTACAGACTCCAGCCGAGCTAAGCATCTGTTCAATCTTTCTCAGTGGTGACCTACAATACAAGGATAAACTGCCTCAAAGTACTTTACAAATTCACCCAAGTTTGAAGTCTGTTCGAGACGTTCTGCTCGCATTTTTTTTTTTTTTACATGGACACGCCGGATCCGAAACGTATCCTCGGCTCTTAGGCATCAGCCATATCACGTTTTTGGCCAGCCAGGTTTTGGTTGCCCGGACATGTTTTTGGTTGGGTGTCTGATGTTACATGTTTAGCTGCAGCGAGCGCGGTAGCGTGAACGAGGCACGTAATTTGGAAAAATACGAAAAATTGAAAATCATCATTTTCTTGGGATCCGATGACCATTTAAAAAAAAAAAACTTATGTATGTGTTCTGCTCATACGGCTACCAGGAGCGGTATAAAGGAGAAAGTTCGTGACCCCATGCGGCCAACTGTGGAACGACTGGTAGTAACTTTTTTCTGGGATTACCCATGTTGGAAATACACTGTTTAGATTTTAGCGTTGCGAAAAATAAATGAATAGGTTGTAAAATGAATTTTAAAAAATAAATAAAATGTTACTCGTGCTACGATTAAAAGGGGCGTCGGACGAAGGTCTAACTGAAAAATCGACCGGATAATTGTCTAATATTTACCTAAATAAAAAATTTGGAAAATCATCTAAACTGAATATCGTATAATGGATAAACATATAACTGGACAATAATACACCTGCGGTTTCTGATGTTACGTGTATAGCAACAGTGGGTGCAGCAGCGCAAACTTCGTGTTAGGCGATATTCTGTATACGTTCTTCCAATTACGCGATTTTTCCAGGTAGACGATTGCCCCTCACCTCGATTAAAACCCTAAACAGAAAGATGTGTGGTGCAACAAAAAAGAAAATTTAAAAGAAAAACTCAACAAAATTGTACGACAAACATACAATCCATTTATACGAAATTGCAATTTGGTCTCTAACTGGCTGTACGCTAGGGCATTATTTAAAATTACAACAACAAAAAATTAAATTCAACGACTTTCAAGGACGTAGTTAACAATTTCAAGAAATTCAAGGCCTGGAAATTTTCTCTTTAAAAAATCAAGCACTTTCCAGGACTTCAAGCACAATTTGCTAACCCTGTAAACGTATTTATTTGCCGGTATTAACTTAAAACAGCTAGCAACACCCTTGACAACGCAAGTATGTAGAGAGCATTCACAATAACGTCACATTACTATATACAACTCTATGCTGGAGCCAATAATTAGGCTAGCTGCAAGGGGCACTGGATAACATGGAGGGTAAAAATAAGGGCGTCTTACTGGAGCCAATGCTGTTAGAGCGAATTTCTTAGGCCTAAAAACGCGCGATTTTTTTCGATTTGTTGGCAGTTGCTGACATTTTTAGCAAGTGGATTCTTTATTTTTCCGATTACAGCCTCACAGCATAAAGGATCGGAAAAAACAACGTTTTTTTAGGCCTAAGAAATCCGCTCTCAAGGCACCGGCTTGACTAGAAGTGCCGTTGTTTTTGCCTCCATTTTAATCTGGTGTCCCTTGTAGCCATCTCTCCGGATGCTAGCCTCGTAGCCAATAGAACAGTGCCATGTGACGTCATATTGGCTACAAGAGAGATAGCTGCAAGGGGCGCGATTAAAATGGGAGACTTAAACAACGGCACTTCTAGTCAAGGCAGTGCTTTGAGAGCGGATTTCATAGGCTTAAAAAAAGTAGTTTTCTCCAATCCCTTACGCTGTTAGGTTGTAATTGGAAAATAAAGATTCCACTTGCTTAAAAATGTCAGCAACTGTCAACAAATCGACAAAAATCGCGCATTATAGGCCTAAGAAATCCACTCTTAACAGCATTGTCTTCAGTAAGACGCCCGACTTTTACCCCTCCAGTGACCCTTGCAGCTATCCCAGTTACTGGCTCCAGCATAGAGTTATATACAATAATACAACGTTGTGTCACTGCCCTATATGGTGTCATTATCGCGGCTCTTTTTGCCTTCGTGGGGCCCTAAAATCTGCACGGTTCTTTTTACTTTTGTGGGTATCTATGAATCTTTCGACATATCAGCCACCTGCCTAGTTGTCTCTCACGAATGGTAAGCACTTCCCCACCCTCCCTACCCACCGGATAACACCGAAACCGATGGTATTTACTCTTAAGATGGCGCAGTTCAATTTACAACGCTTTCTGGCCACGCAGAATTATGGCGTGATGCACGCTCGCTCGCCCAATTGACAGACCACGACATCGTAGCTAAAACTTGTTTATCTCTTTTGTGGGATTATTACGCACATTTAATACAAACACATTTAATTCGAGGGCGGTCTCTGCGCTGCAAGAATCCGTCTGCCTATTCTTCCAGCTTCCGCGGCGTTTAGAATTTAGTATTTTTTCTTTGTTCTTCTCTTTCAACTTTGGTTTGTTGGTGGTGAGGAAGGCGGTCGACATCAAAGCTGTTGTTCCTCATCAATTAACTCCAATGACGTTAATGATAAATCCTGCCAGCAACGCTCCACCGTCTCCCCACCCCCCTGTTTCCCGCCTCAGAACCCCCTTTAAGCCTTTTTCGGAGGGAAACCATCGTCAAACTGGGAGGAAGGCACTTTCAACGAACGATCTGGACGCCTTTCTGTTATGTTACTTTTTGGAATCTAAGACGATACGTTTAAACGGACAGGACGACTGCTTAATTTGGTGTTAAGCTGTCGTATTTCCGACTTGAAACTGGAGGCTGTGGTCGACGCCATTGAGGGGTGAAACAAAGTATGGTACAAAGATTTGCCACCTTGGGTAATTACTAGGCATATTTCAGCCTAGACAAATCTTCTTTGCTTCACATTTTCTATGAAACGCTTAAAGGCGCTTGTTCACATTTCAACAGCGTTGCCCACATTCTAAATACAGCATCCACGTTCCAGATTCGCCGTCATCCAATATTCTGAAGTGGGTCACGTGATCTCGTTTTAGTTATGAAAATCGCGGCTCTGCTACGAATAGTGTTGTTCCATTTTTAATTTACTGCTATTTTCTTTATATTGCTAGAAAATTCTATACGGTGCTGCATGAAGAGGTGAAAAGGTGCCTTTAAAAAAGGCCGTGGATACTGTTTCACATGCTTTCCATCGAGTGCACGCCATTTTGTCGAATTGTGCGGTATGACAGATGTATTTCTCGACCACAAATGTCACATTACAAATACAAAACGAATTGACATACGCAACCATCTGTAAGAAGAATACTATTAAATTACACCGAGATTTTTTGTTTTCTTTTCGCAAAACGAGGACCATGGTCGACTTACACTGAAAAGACCCCGGCAAATCGAAAGCGAAACTGAATTACACTGATAATTCCCCTGCAAATCGAAAGTGAAACCCTTAAACGAAATCACTTCGGAGAATCGTTTTGCGGAAAGAAAAACAAAAATTCTCTCACCGAATACCACTCGTGCTTCTATGAAATTTATAATTTGTGCGTTTTAGCACTCAGCTCCTTTCCAACAAATTTCATTTTTAACAAATTAAATCTGAAAAGGAGTTTCGTGCTACCACACACAAATTATCGATTTCAAAAAGCACTCGTTTCTCCGACAATACCATTGATAATTGACGATGTGCGGTATTATCAGATAATTTTTTCACCTTGGGTCTCTCCATCTTATTTTAATGCAACTTAGTCTTCCTGTTGCAAAATACCGACCGTAGATTAAAAAAGTAACTAGAAATGGCATCTTACTTCTTCCAGTTCTACACGGGCCCTAGCGGGAGTTGCAGCTAGTAATACTTCTAATAATGGTGCTTCGAAGGCAAAAGCGTTAGCATAGGGATTAGTAACGACAACGCGGCTAGAGTCACGCGTAGAACCGGAAGAAGTAAGATGCTATAACTGGTTAACTTTATAATGTAGTTTGAGTATCATTTTCTGAATCACTAGTTGCATTCCCTAGCTTTTAAAAAACAACTCGCGCTAGCGCTCGGTTTATTTTATTTTTTTTTTTTTTTACAGTTTTGAGTGTAACTCGGGAATATCGACAAATTATCGATATTAAACTAAGCACTTGTGGTACTAGTATACTAGTGGAAATAACCGAAAACCAAAGGGGTAGCTGATACTCATCATTGGAAAACGGAACGCTCCTTGTAATCGTCTCGCTTGTGTTTGGTACGTATATCAGTGGGAGTTTTAGTTTTATGTATTTGTCTTGTGCTTATATTGTGAAATTTAAGATACTAAAATTCAGATAAACACATTACAATTACATAAAGCAAAGCCGATTGAGATACGTACCAAACATAAGCGAGACGATGCCAAGGAGCGTTGCGTTTTCCAGCAAAGACTTGAGTAGAAGCAAAGCAAGCAACCCAAAATCTCGAAGTCGAAACAGTCGAACTAACTAGTTTTTTAGGGATAACGTACCTATGTTAAAAATATGCTGCATACATAGATTTTAACTTGATAAACAGAAGTGAAATATATCACTCGTAGTACGGTCAGTCAAGGCATGTGGGAACTGTGTGTTGAAACGAACTTGAAGCGCATAAAACGACGACTTCTTCAAGCCAAGGCCGACTGGAGTAGAAATCGCGTGTTTCGCCTCCCGGATCCACGGCAGTTCTCGCAAGGGCTGCAAAATTGACTCCGGAAGATTCTTATGATGTCGAAAGTCGGGTTGAGAAACACCGTACTTTTCTCCTAAACGGCCAAATGGCGGAATACGAAGCGATAATTAAACTGGGATACTCCTAACTCATACGGAAGTGTATATATATGTTCATTGGGTAGATTAACAATAAACTCAGGAGGAGCAACTGAAGGGGGATGCTCTGATTGAGTGAGCCAAGCGAACGAAAATCGGCGTTTGTTAGCCAGTGTGCACAAAAATAGGATTGAAGAAATTTAAGCATCTGAAGCATGGACAATACAATAAACTAAACCGTGTCAATTTGGATGATGTGACGGCTAAATGGGCAATGGCAAAGTGAAAATTATCAATGTGAAAATTTATATACATAAAATTCCTCCAGAAAAAAAGTAGAAATGAAAATTAGACGGTGTAACCTTCCTATTGTACGTTCACGGTCCTATAAAAGTTGTGATATGCATCCAAAAACAAATCTGGTACAAGAGAAGCGATCAAGTTTCCAAAAAGGGTCCACTTTGAAGGTGGTGATATCCAACCAGGAGAGGGCCGCCAAGGTTAATCCTATTAGGCCCAGATTAGGACTAAAAGGCAACGTGAAGTCTCGACACCGTGTCGCATGAAGGAATAGGCCTATTCTCAGACCCAATTCTCCGTTAGCTGTTGCTTATACGAAATTAAAACGGCAGGTAAAAATTGGGCCTAAAAGCTGACAATTGTGCCTAAAATCTAAAACCAGGCCCAAAGGCTAACACATTTTTAACCGGCATTTGTTATGGTTGCTAACTTTTAGATTAATATAATAGAGATCGCTGTTGCAATGCGTGATAGAGGCGTGCGCCTGAACATTTTCGAAAGTTGCAGAATTGCGCGGAAGACCGGTTGCCACTAGATAGTCACTGCAGCCGCTTGTTTTTCCAGCTTTGCTTCGCCTCTATCATACACAGGCTTAGAGTGGCTGTAAGAAAACATGACACGCATGTCGTCACACTATGATGCTCCTTCCTGCTCCTCTTTTCCTTCCGTCTGTAGCCTATTATTTTTGCAAAACAAAATTTGTTAGGGATTCCCGCCAAGCTTTTCGTCCGTCTGAAGTCGTGATATCAAACGCCAAGCTCTTTCGCCAATTTAATCCCACCAAGTAATAGTTCGAACTTGAGGTTAAATACGAAATATGAAAATTGCTTCCCGCTCAATTTTCAAGTATTTCGTTTAACGTTTGATGGCTAACTTGGCAAAAAGTTTGAAGGATCGGTGGGATTAACTTGGCGAAAGAGCTTTGCGTTTGATATTACGACTTTAAACTGCCGAAATATGGATAAAATCATTTTTTTTTATGAAGGAGGGGACGGCTCGCCATTGGGCTCTAGCCTTGTGTGGTGAAAATTGCATTTGTTTTAGGGGGATCTCCACTAGCCTCTCACCTTGTGTGAATTTTTTATGAGGGGGGGGGGGGGGGGGGGAGGCGACCTCCACTGGGCTCTCGCCTCGTGTTGCAATAACTGGATTTTTTTTTATGAAGGGGCCGCATTGCACTCCCGCCTCCAGGTCCCTATTTTGAAATTGCGCCTCTGTTAACGTTTTTTGATGCATTACTTTCTATATTTTACAACTTGTAGCCTACAGAAATTTAGAAATTCGGCCGCCAAGGCGGAAGCATTACATCATGACACCTTTCTAGGAATGAACTTGTTACAGAGAAGAGCTAAACCGTTTGCACGAATATAATTTATTCATACATCGAAAGAATTCTGACCCAATCGCGTCGTCACTCCGTCTGCGAAAGTTAAAAAGATAAGCTTTAATTTCTCCATTGAGCTCCAGTTAATGGACGTAATTAAGCGTGAGATGTGGCTGCCGCGAAAAAATTAGCCTTGACCCGAAAGGCGTACTCGGGCCGAGGAAAAAGATTGAAGAGGTAGGTAGGTATGTTAGCGCGTATAGACGGGAGGGATCGTAAGGTTTTTCCCTACCTGTTCATGCCAGGTGTTTCGGATTAAGGTAGATCTCACATTACCTGCCTCTGAAGTTCTACAAGTTGCATACTTTGGCTTGGTAATTACTTTGGATATACTGAGGCCTTCGGAACTTGCAGCTATTTTACACTTGTTGGGCTAGGCAACTCGTAAAGGTTAGAAAAAAAAAGGCGAATTAAACTTGTTTGTTAGGCCTACTTATTGTTTTAAAGTCGCCTGTTCACCATTTCGATAGCGTACTTTCCCATATTCTAAACACAGCATCCACGTTCCAGATTCTCCGTCATCCGATAGGCTGATGTGGGTCACGTGATCTCGTTGTTTTAGTTATGAAAATTGCGGCGCTGCTGCGAATAGTGTTGTTCCATTTTTAATTTACCGCTATTTTCTTTATATTGCTCGACGATTCTACGGTGCTGCATCTAGGAGTTGAAAAGGTGAAAAAGCGCCTTTAATTTGGCACTATGACTTCTAGCGGTTTGTTTCAAACAGCCGTTCTGTTGGTTAGAAGACGAGGATGCTGTATCTCGGGTTAGTCACGCGATTGGAACCGTGGCTCTGTTGGTTACCCCGGGGACCCTTCACAAAGCTAGCGATGCGCCTTGGGACTTGGTTTTTCCGTGTTTGTAGTATGTAGCCCACAGGATACGAAAGTTTTTCCGTGTTTGTAGTATGTAGCCCACAGGATACGAAATCAAATTAAGGGTTAATTTCATATGTGTTTAAAAAAATTTCTAAGAACAATGAACCGTACAACAAATACAACCGACTCGTGTGGGTTATATTTGTGTTTCGGTGTTCTTCCGGTTGGGCTGATTAATTTCCCAGTATAACTAGGGCGTCATCAGTTAAACAGTCGACAAAATGAAGCAAAGCCATTGCAAACAACGAGTGTAGCAATGGAGACAGCGTTATGGCTCATTTTTCGGATGCCTCATCGCATATTGTTTCTTTGGCCATTTGCTTTCGCAAGGCGTCGCTGGATGGCGTTGACGGCGGTTGCGACGAGCTGGTTTCCGACTTTGGTATTTCCGCAGACAAAGCACCCACTAATTTGAATAATTTTGGTTGAAAAGCATCAAATTTGGAGTACAGTTGAGAATCAATGCTGGCAGAAATTTGAGCAAAAATTACATCCATCTTTGATATTTACTACGCTTCGGAAACTACTGGTGAGCAAATCGGTGAGCAGCTCACACCACCTGTGAGTTTTGTCACCTTGATTATTCCTCAACAACATGTCCGATTTAAATTTTATTCGTTAAAACCACCCCTGAGTGTACAATGTACACCTCTGGGCTATTAATGTACAAAAATCTACTGTTAATGATGCAGTGGTTATTTCATGATGCGAATACAATGGTTGCATTGGAGTGGAACCATTGTAGTTTTCATGATGTAGGCCTTTGCTTAATCTAGAAACTGGCTAGTGTGTCGTGCCGCGTAAGGCACATATCATCTAATATTGTACAGGACATTATAGCAGTTCAGCGTGACATAGCCTGTAGTTAAAGGATAATGACCGAAAACTGAGGGCATTATAAAACAACTAACTGGACCCGTGCATGCAGCACGGTGATTGAATTTCCTGGAGTTAGCCTCTCCCGGTGTTTCGAACCCCCCCCCCCCCCCCCTCGCTCCTCAAGCTTGGGTGGGATAATGATACTTTCATCAGTGCAGTAAAAGTCATTTTGAAACCACCTTCTTTGAATATGGAGGCAAAATGTATACCAACAAATTAATGGCGTACCGATGGGAAGCCCACTTTCAACTTTCTTCTGTGACTTAGCCCTGAATGCAGTCGACAATAAATTGGTTGAAAAATTTCCAGAAATTAAATATTACAAGCGATACATCGACGATAGTTTAGCACTTAAGTTATTAATCCTCGATTTTCTCAACAGCATCACTAAATCACTCACTTACACTATGAAGTCCTCTTAAAACAATAGTTGTAAACGTCATTTATTAACCATAATAGCCTAATCGAATTCACACACTTCAGAAAAAGTATGCAGTCGACTCACACCCTGCATTACAACTCCTATGTTGATGCCCACTACAAAAGTAACGTAGTAATAAATGAAGTTAAACGTGTTGTCTCACACACCAGTAATGCTGACTTATTGCAGCATGAATTTTAATACATCTTGCAAAAGTACGTTGCGAATGGGTTCCCTCTCTGCTACGTTAACAAATTAATTTCAAAAACTTTGACCCCCAAACGCCCCCCCCCCACGCGTTTCATTGCTCTGCCTTACTTCAAAGGCATCTATGAAGTCCTTAAGAAGAAACTTAACACCAATAACATCCGACTTGTTTCAAACAGCCACTAAAATATTAAGCAGCTAATCATGCACCATGAAAATAAAAACAATAACAAATCAGACGACGTGTTTTCCACACGCAATACTGTTTATCGAATTCCCTGTACGGAGCCAACCTGTACTGCTACATATGCAGGACAATCCCTTCAAAAACTTAAGGAACGTATGGCATCCCATAAATCAAAATTCAAATTCTTTAGTGCAACACTGTACTTCAACAGGCAAGTCGCCTGACAAATATGCAACAGGCCACACCCCGGACTTGGACAAGGTCCAAATCTTGTTTCTAGAAAAACACACTAGCGCACGAATTAATCTTGAAACGCTTGTTCATCCACACACCACCTGTACATAACCACGTAGTGCCAGATAATAAATTTCTAAAAGAATATTTTCCTGTAATTAAACTCGACTCTTTTGCCCGGCATATTGTGCAACCCCCATAACCAATGCATCGCACCTATGAAACACGTGACCCTGATTTGCATACACCTTGCCTCGCGACTTGGTTTCCCAACGTAGCAGATTGGTCGTTGCTTTTCGGCTGCCATTTCTGCCTCTTTTGAGGGGAGAAATTGGTGGTTTTTATCAGTTTTAAATAACTGTTTTATGCTTTTAACGTAGGATGACTTAGTGGCTTTTGCCATGCTTTAATTTTATTGCTAACCTGATGACGAAAATTAAAAATTTTCGAAACGTCATATTTTTATGTAGCACTGCTTGGTTTGCCTTCACATAATGCTAATTTGGTGGCAACTGGCCTTTAAGGACTCCCCAATGCCTGAGGATCAATCTCGAACCAGAACATGGGCCTAGATATGCGATATAATCAGCTACACTAAAACTAAACACACTGGGACAGTGAATCCAAGTTTAGTCAGTTGGTTCGTCCCACTCTCCTTGGCCTTTCCCGAGTGTTTCGTTAACGTAGAGGGAGAGATGGGGAGGGGGGGGGGGGGAGGTGGTGAGGGCCGGGCGTGTTAGTTTGCATTTGACGTTTACGTTTGCTAAACGAGTTTTTGTTGCCGCGCTACTGTTGACCGCATCACCTTTTCAATGCAGAGCTGATTGCTTATCTGGCTTATGGTAAAAACTGAATTAACGAAAAAGAGAAAGCGAAACAGAAAAAAAAAAAAAAACGAAAAAAAAAAATGCGAAATCTGGGCATGGTTCTGTATCACTTTATCAATCTTTTGAAGACAAGTTCGTGAGTTTAAAAATCCGAATTAAATGACATCAACACAATCTGCAGCCCAAGAATGGAAAAGCACAGAGATCTGAATATGCTTGATATTAAATCAAATGAACTAATGGATTACACATTACTATACGGAAAATTTATCTGAAAAAAAAATGTTGGGTAGCCCTCGATAATCTGGTAGTGATAACTTTAACACAATCAGTTCATATTGGCAATTTTTGGCAAGACGATTGTTTCTACTTGCTAGGAAATTTCCACAACCTGGTTTAGTCAAAGCTCAAATTGATAGTTTTCTATACGTAATTTTCGACAATCTAGGTAAAGATATAAAAGTTATATGCTCACATTCATATCAGTAGTTTTCTAGGCAGTTTACGGCAGTCAGCATGTTGTTTTCTGGGCAACCTTTGGCAATCTGGATTAGTACAAGTCCAAGTTGGTAGATTTCCAAGGCATTTTTCTGCAGTCTGGATCAGTACTGTTCAAGCTCAAATTGATAGTGTTCTAGGTAATTTCTGACACTCTGATTTAGCACTTCATATTCTCAAGCACACATCGTTAATTTTCTGGACAGTTTTCGGTAGAGCTCAAATCAGTAAGTAGTTTTCTAAGCAATTTTCATAAGTGTACGGATGGATTTAAATTCATAGTTACAAGCTCAAATCGAAAGAATGCTGGGCAGTATTCGGTAATTTGGATTAGATTACACAATTCTTATTTTTAAGCTTGTCAATAGTTTTTTGATAAGTCACGGGTCAATCTGGTTAAATAGACAATTTACAATCAATCATAAGTCGGTAATGTTTTTTGTCAGTCCTTGACAATTTCAAATATGTACATGACATAGTCTACATCTAAGCTCAATTTGAATGTTTTGGATAACAGGCGGCAATTTGGTTAGACATACAGTTTATTTCCCAAAGTCGTTGATAGTGTTTTGGGCACTCCTTGGCCATCAGTTAGAATTCCACCGTCAAGGTCGAACATTTTTGGTCAGCCGTCTTGGATGGGAATCACAATTCTTAGCAAATTGCAATAGAAACGATTCAGTCAAGCTTAAATGGATTGTGTTTTGGGGGCAATACGCACCAATCTGGTTCAATTCATATTCATATTGGTGGTTCGCACCAATTCATATTCCATTCATATTCCTAAGTCGTCGTTTAATTTTAAGACAGTCCATGGCAAGCTCTTTAAATGCACAATCACAGTTAGATCGTATTCTGGGGAGCTGTCTCGGATCCCTTGGCAATTTCAATTAATTCATATCCAACCTTAATTTCGTAGTATTTGGGCAATACCCAACAATCGGGATAGATAAGTAATTCGTATTGTAAAAAAGTTCTTTTTTGGTCTTCCTCGTCGCAATCTTGTAAGTCACACAATCCACAATCGGTGACAAGTCGATCGTTTTTTGGACGATCGTCTTGGATCCATGTGCCATATAAATGAAGTGTAACGATATTCTTCAAAAATCCAGCTTCTATGACATTGACGAAGGCTCTCCTTGCTTTGTTTGAAAAATTTGACTGTTCCTGTGCTACGAGATCACGAAATCTGGGATAACGTGAGGCTATGGCACAATAACTAGCATTTGTGATGTATGGACAACGCGAAACGTCCAATATCTCCAGTCGACACTTGCCTAGCCAGATCTATCATTCCAGGATTACTGATGGTCAGAACGTTGTTGACAAAGAGTTCCGTTAAAGCGGGGAGACAAGAAATTGCTCCAAGGCCAGCATTGGTTATTCTTGACCCTGAAATATCTATATACCTTATTTTACGACAGTGTTTGGACCAAAATCCAGCAACCTCGTCGTTGACTTCATTATCGTGACGCAAAAATCCATCGGACAGGTACACTCTTTCCACGTTTCTCAATCTTGCAAATAATCTGCACCAGTAGGTCGCCTTTCAAGACTTGATGCAGGCCATCAAGTCTAAATCTGTCAAACAATCTCCGTATCCACAGGATGGCAAGAGAGTATCAGGAACAATTCCAATGTCTCCGTGGTTAAGCGGCAGGGTTTGGGGATCAACACCCAGAAATGACAAGCTCAGTTTCTGAATTCGGCTATTTTTAACAAGTAATTTTGCAACAATTATTATATTCGTAAATCTTGTTGCCCCTTAGCGTCAAACTCTTAATACAACTGCTCATTTTTCCAAAACATTTTTTCCAGCAAATACTGTCGAAGAACTCCCTGTTGGAAATGTAAAGCTCTTCTAAATGAATCGGCTTACACATCACCAGTGACCAGTTACTTGGCGAGATTTTCCATTTTCCCGTCAGTTTCAAAACTTTCTATCTTTTGCTGTATCGACAGGCAACTTTCACCAAATTTTCTGAACTTTGGTAAAGTCCATCAAGGCCCAATTCTTCGAGATAATCGCATCTATTGATCAAATTATCCAGAATCTCTGGCTGACAGGCACTGTACCAATAAAACTGAAACCTTCTCAGGTCCTTGTCTACCTTTGTGAAATCAAATGACAGCCGTTCGCCCCATAACAACAACTCCTCTAGTTGGGTGCACTGTTCCAAAACCTAATTCAACCACTTTTAATTTACATCTTCTACCAAGTTTAGTCAAACACTCGTCATATGGGGTCTTATCTCAAACCACAAACCTTATTTTCGTGAGGTTTGGACAATAATATGGTATACCATACGTACATAATGATTGAAGTCCTCCCGCCAGCAAAACTAAAAGATTTCTGTGCAAGAATAAAGGTAGGGAGCCACATGTTAATTTGAAAACTGTTCACTTCTTGTTGTTCGGCCACCTTTTTAGAAAATAACTACTGCAACTTATCTAAAACATGAAACATGATCTAAGCCAGAAATTTACTGGTTCTTTTGGCAGCATTCGATGGGCTGTTTTCGATTCGATAACTGGGAAATGGACGCCATGTTTAATTTTGATTTCTCACTGCGAGTTAGCTATAATTTTATTCTACCGTCATCTGATAAACCGTCATCTAAAAATCCGTTTTAAAATGTGGCGTATAAGAGATTTTCTGTTGAATATCTATATTTATAATACGCTTAGGTTGGTCAAGCAAATTCATCATCATGCACTATAATGAAAGAGGGCGAGCGAACGACAATGTCAAACAAACGGGTGTGTCCTGTAACAATCGGTAACAATCGAAATATTTTTAATAATGCTAGCTAGCACTTAGAGCCGACTTGAATAGTTTGCCAGCTGAATGATTTTGCTAATTAAGTGCATCCTAATCGTAGACGTTGGTTGAGTAACTGCCTCCATTGAAAAAAAACATTTACTTCCCTAAGAAAACAAAAAAGCAGGGTTTCAAAGGGAGGGGGAGCAGGGATTGGGGGATATTCATACCACACAATGGCTAATGCGGGGGCCCCCCCCCGGCATGGGGTTGGAAGAGAAAAGGGGTTACCAGGGGAGGGCCGCATGGAGTGAAATCTGGCCAGACAATGGGAGAATGGGAGGGAGGAGCAAGAGTTGTAGTAGGAGACGGGGGTGGGTCGTAGCCGTTTTCATTTCATGCTGCCCAGCAAAGTATTTTACTCAGGTATGCAGGAACTGGCTAGACCGGCGTATGTTACGCCGGGGGTATAGCTAGTTGGGAATTAATTTAATAGCATCCTGCTAATATTTACCTTGCAATAACCATGACGTTTCATCTTGTGTGTATACATGTACTAATTTTTAATCGTTTGCTAGTAATTACCATGAGATTGAAAAATCTAGGAGACTAATGCGGTAAAAATTAAAAGTTATTTATGCCGATTAATCGCCAAAGAAAAATTATAAGATACTAGCCGAAAAATTTAGAAAGGAAATTATAAAATAAAAATTAAAATGCGAAAATCTTTCCAGTTTGTGACGACACAAGTTTTGCGTTGATGCCGTTTCGTCTACTAGGCCCAAGGCCGACTGAGATAGTAACAGCGTTCCTAGCTGCGAGGAACGCAGCTCCTATCTCAGTGGGCCGGTATTACTATGCCGAGTCTCACGAAATGGTGCGACGGTAACATGAGTGGTTGGAGATCTGCGCGTGGCTGTTACAGGACAAGCAGGAATGAACCTTTAAATAATCAAATGTAATTCAGAAAATTGCATCTGTTTAAGTGCTGTTCAGTTTTAAGAATAATTTAATTCGTACGAATTACAGTATACTTAAAGCACAACAGCACTTAAACAAATGCTATTTTCTGAATTCTACATTTGATTATTTAAATTCAAAATCCTAAAATGTTATCCGTGTACATTTTAACGAGTAAATCTTTAATCCCCTTTTTTACGGCACACCCGATTGTTTTATTTGTAAAATCTGATATTAGGTCAAATGAAGTAATGGATTGCAATTACAATACGTAAAATTTCTTTTTTTTAATGTTGGGTAGTCCTCGACAATCTGGTACATTTAACACAACTCGTATTCTTAAGTTCACATTGTTACCCTTGGCAATTTCTGGCAAGCCGATTGTTTCTACTTGCTAGGAAATTTCCGCAACCTGGTTTAGTTCATAGCTCAAATTGATGGTTTTCTAGGTATTTTTCGACAATCTAGGTAAAGATATAAAAGTTATATGCTCAATTTCATACCAATAGTTTTCTAGGCAGTTTACAAGAGTCTGGATTAGTTCAAGCCCAAATCGGTTGTTTTCTGGCCAACTTTCAGCAATGTGGATTAGTACAAGTACAAGTCGATAGTTTTCCAAGGCATTTTTCGGCAGTCTGGATCGGTTCCAGCCCAAATCGGAAGTTTTCTTGCCCAACTTTCAGCAATGTGGATTAGTACAAGTCCAAGTCAATAGTTTTCCAAGGCATTTTTCGGCAGTCTGGATCGGTTCAAACCCAAATCGGTTGTTTTCTGGCCAACTTTCAGCAATCTGGATTAGTAAACGTCCAAGTCGATAGTTTCCCAGTGCATTTTCGGCAGTTTGGATCAGTTTACGCTCAAATTGATAGTTTTCTGATAATTTCTGGCACTCTTTGAAGATTTATTAACTGATTTAGCACTTCATATTCTCAATTGTACATTTTCTTGAAAGATTTCGGCAAAAGCTCAAATCAGCAGTTTTCTAGTCAATTTTCTTAAGTGTAAGTTGAATTTAAAATCATATTCTCAAGCGCAAATCGAAAGTATGCTGAGCAGTATTCAGCAGTTAGGATAAGGTTACAAAATTCTTATTTTTTTTTGGTAAGTCACAGGTCAGTCTGGTTAAATAGACAATTTACAATGAATCGTTAAGTGGGTGGTGGTTTTGGGCAGTTCTTGGCAATTTCAAATATGTACATGACATAGTCTACATTTAAGCTCAATTTCAATGTTTTGTACAACACGTGGCAATCTGGTTACGCACAATTAATTTTCCAAAGAGGTCGAGTGTTTTGGGCATCCTTGTCCATCAGTTACAACAAAAATCCACAGTCAAAGTCGATCGTTTTATGGGCTGCCTTCTTGGATGGGCAATCCACAATTCTTGGCAAGTTGAAATAGAAACAATTCACAGTCAAGCTGAATTTGGTAGTGTTTTGGGCAATACGCAATTCATATTCCTAAGTCGTCGTTTCATTTTACGGCAGTCCTTGGCAAGCTCATTAGATGCACAATCACAATTAGATCGTATTTTGGGTAGCTGTCTTCGGATGGGCATTCCGAGGAAATTAAATTAAGACATAATTCACATTCAACCATAATTTCAGCGTAATGGGGCAAAACCAAATCTCAGATGCACAATCCACAATCAATAACAAGTCGATCGTTTTTAGGACAATGAAGTATAAATGAAGTATAACAACATTCTTCAAAAATCCAGCTTCTATGGCATTAACGAATGCCCAGCTTGCTTTGTTTGAAAACTTGGATTGTTCTTGCGCTATGAGATCGTGAAATCTGGGACAATGTGACGCTATTGTACAATAACTAGCATTTGTGATGAACGGGCAACACGAAATGTTCAATTTTTCCAGACGACCTTGCCTAGCCAGGCCTATAACTCCCGCATCACTAATGGTGAGAATGTTCTTGACACAGGTTCCGTTAAACAAGTGAGCCAAGAAATGGCTCTAAGGCCAGCATTGGTTATTCTTGCCCCTGGAATTTTTAAAACCCTTATTTTATGGCAATTTTTGGACCAAAATCTAGCAACCTCGTCGTTGACTTCATTACCGCGACGCCAAAATCCATCGGATAGGTACACACTTTCCACGTTTCTCAATCTTGCAAATAATTTACACCAGTCGGTAGCTTTCCAAGACTTGACGCAGGACTTCAATTGCAAATCTGTCAAACAGTCTCCGTAGCCACAAGACGGCAGGAGGGTATCGGGAACAATTCCAATGTCTCCGTGGGTAGGCGTCAGGGTTTCGGGATCAACACCCAGAAACGACAAGCTCAGTTTCTGAAGTCGGCGATTATTACCAAGCAATTTTGCAACAAAAGTCTGTTCGTAAATCTTGTTGCCTTTTAGCTTCAAACTCTTCATGGAGCAGCTCATTTTTTCGAAACATTTTTTCCTGCAAATGCCGTTAAAGAACCTTCGGTTGGAAATGTAAAGCTCTTCTAAATGAATCAGCTTACTCATCACCAGTGACCAGTTACTTGGCGAGATTTTCCATTTTCCCGTCAGTTTCAAAACTCTCAATGTTTTGCAGTATCGACAGGCAACTTTCACCAAAATTTCTGGAATGTTTGGGTGCCAACTCTGGTAAAGTCCATCAAGGTGCAATTCTTCGAGATAATCGCATCTATTGATCAAATTATCCAAAATCTCTGGCTGACAGGAACTGTACCAATAAAACTGAAACCTTCTCAGGTCCTTGTTTATCTTTGTGAAATCAAATGACAGCCGTTCGCCCCATAACAACAACTCCTCTAGTTGGATGCACTGTTCCAAAAGAGGTTCAACGGCCAATTCCTTCCCTCCGTAATGTACTAATTCAACCACTTTTAATTTGCAGCTTCTCCCAAGTTTGGTCAAAGACTCGGCATATGGGGTCTTATCCCAAATCACAAACCTTATTTTCGTGAGGTTTGGACAATAATATGGTATGATCCACGACTTTTTTGGTGCAGTGTTTTGAATCAAGGCTTAAACATCGTAGACACTTACCACATTTACCTAAAACAGCCTCCAGCCTTGGACCACTTTCCCTCCGAGGTCAAATTTTTTACCAGCTTCTCATCAAAGGTGATATTCTTTGGGTGGCTCCAAAATTGTTCAATTCCGAGCTGTCGCCATCGTCTGCAGACACGCTCATTCCTGATGCGTTGTTTGATGTCCAGATAGCCGAAAATAATGTGCAAAAGTTCGTCTGATAATGTGTTGATAAATGCTTGCGTTTGATTTACCGATAAATGTTGGGCTAAACTACAATCTCCTTCACCAATGTAGTAGGTACTGTCAGTGATAACTTCTTGGTTTTCCTCCATTTTAGCAAAATAGCAAAACAGAACAAGCACATCACGAATTTGAAATTTTGAATTTAAATAAAAAAAAGTTTTCGATCGCAGACGTACTAATTAGTTACGATCTGCATCATCAGCCGTTTCTCTGGACATTGGCTGATTGGTTGGGTTTTTTATTGATGCTGTAACGGCATAGCTATCAGCCCCAGGAGCACTACACTTCAACGCCCAAAACGCCGCGTCTTCCTGGAGGGGACGGCTTTAACCGACGGCCGCCATTGTTTTTGTAACCATCTTGGATATCAACAAGGCACTCTGCTACTAAAAACGTACAATCGATTTTCTGTGTTCGTTCTGCGGAGAACTCAAGATCGCGGACACTATAAAGCACCGAACAGAACGAACAGAACGCACCACTGTTAGAGACAGATTGGCTCCAAACTTGACGTCGCGCGTGCGCAGTGATGTTGCGTCAGCCGAGCAGTACCTTCCTAAACTACAACACAGCTCAACAAGCCCAGCAGAATATAGAGCAGCGGCAAGTGACGTCATATTGGCTACAAGAGATAGCTACAAGGGGCACTAGATTAAAATGGAGGGAACGGCACTTCTAGTCGAGGCAGTGCTTTGAGAGCGGATTTCTTAGGCTTAAAAAAACTGTTGTTTTCTCCAATCCCTTATGCTGCGAGGTTGTGATCGGAAAATAAAGATTCCACTTGCTTAAAAATGTCAGCAACTGCCAACAAATCGTCAAAAATCGCGCGTTATAGGCCTAAGAATCCACTCTAACAGCATTGTTTTCAGTAAGACACTCTTCTTTTCGCTCTCCAGTGCCCCTTGCAGCAAACCCAGTTACTGGCTCCACCGTAGAGTTATATACAATAATACTACGTCATGTCACTGCCCTATTCGATACGTTATAACCTTCACCACGACCAGACCTGGCTAATGGATATGGCGAGGATTGGCTAATAGATGTGACCAGGCGAGAGCAATGCTAAATTGCGAACCATCTCAGGGAGGTGGTTTGTTGGGGTGGAGGTTTGAGCATGCGCGAGGAAACAGTTTTGACGAAACAGATTCATCGCTGACGATGTTGACGTCAATCAAGCCGCATCTACACGGATATTAGCAGGGAATGAGCCAAACTGTCACCAACAGTGGTGCGTTTGGTTCGCTCTGTTTGGTCGTTTAGGAAGGTACCGAACAATAAAAAGGGGGACACCAACATTCCTCAAACTCAACACACTCATCACGTCGCGCTATATTATCATTAGAAAACAAAAACGAACTCGTTTGATGTCTAAGGTAAGGTTTAAATGATCCGAAGTTTAACCAGCAAAGGAATACAAAAAAACTTTCCTATAAGGTTTCATATACCACAATGTTTCTGTACTGTTTAGTCCACATTAGGGCTGTATTTACATATTTTTAAAGTTTTTACTTTAGAACCCGAGGTCTGATTGGTGCAATTTATTTGGCTAAACGCCATTACTGAAAAATCTGTCAAAATGAATCGTCTTAGTGTGCTTAGTATAGCCTACAGACCTGCAAGTAATTCAGGGATCGTGCGAATCCTTGAAAACCTGAAAATGTCACTGAAAATAAAAATGAAAATCCAGGCCTAAAATATTGAATCTAAAAATCTTGAAAAGTGGTGTATGTTTCATCAATAGTATGAAAGGAAAGGGACGACTTGACTTGAAGAGCACTGAAAAATGTAGCCCTGAACATGGCGAGTATGTAACCTATATTGTAGAATATATTATTCTTACAATATTACATACAAAAACGTCAAACAGTTGCGTAACTACAATGTTGCAAGGCCTGCTGTCGCAGGGGAGTGCGGAAGAGCTGGGAGCGCAGATTTAATGGGGACAAATTTCTACGATTAACAAAACGGTTACTGAAACAGTTTATTTAATATTTACATAAATTTTTCCCAACATATATTACTAATGTGAAGAATGTGTTCTAAATTTCAATCAAAATGTAAAGGTAAGATGATTACTCCGAAATCATCTTACGTTTACAGTGTTAAACTAAAGCTTTCAGCTAAAATTAACGAATTATGGAAAGTAATCAGGTGTGGCGCGCAGCCAGTATCATTAATATGTTTAAATAAGTGTACTTTAATTAGGCGTCCTAGCAACGACGCTTTACTTGTTTGGTTGATGTTGCACCATACGATGATTCATCTTGTTTCAGTGAATTGTAAGAAAGCATCGCATAGTTTAAATGACTTGACCTTGACTAAGCTGTTAACAAAAACAAGCCAACTTCAGCATAGGTAAGTAACTGAATGGATGCTTGATATAGCTTGAATCATTTCGCTTGCATCAAACTGTAGGCGATGTTTGGTACACGGGGAAAGCAGGAATTGTGATAAGCAATCCAAGCGCAGTAATTTATTCATTCTTTGCACGGTAGCAATAAAAAAGGGCGAGCAGCTCCAACTGCAGCATGCTAACGCAATAGGGCGCGCATGTTCATTCTTTTTCACGGCATCACTGAAAAAGAGGGAGCATGTTCATTTTTTGCGCAGTAGCAATGAAAAAAGGCGAGCGTGTTCATTCTTCACACGGCAGTAATGAAAAAGGGCAATCGGTAACGTCGATTAACAGTAACAAGTAGTTACAAACGAAATATTATGACATGTATTGCTGACGGAAAACTGGGCAATCCAACACTGGGCCCCAACAGAAACAAACGCCAGTGTGACGACAAACGGGACAGAGTTACAACATGGACCTACTAGACTTAAGCTAGTTAAAACTTAAAAGTGAATGAAGCGATAGCCAGTTAGCTTTTCGACAAAATGCCCCTGAAAGAAAGCATGTGTTAAAATTGGAAGGCACTGCCTTACCATAAATATTTATAAGTGCTCTAGCACTTCACCCATCAAAGTTAGTCATAGATACATATTGTGTTATGTCAATGACATCGTGTTGTTGCGTCAACTATAGTATTAAACATTACGTTACGTTTGAAGAAAAGGTCGTCAGTTTACAATTCGTGAGTTTACAATCCGAATTTAGTAATAAATATTTTTCACACCCAGTATATAGCACGAAGGGAAACGGGAGGGCTGAGGCTACTGATGCCGATCCCATCTTGTTTACTTGTGGGCAGATGGGAACGCTGTACAGAGCTCCGGTCTCATCAAGAATTTACGGAGATCCAACCTTGCAAGTCCGTGTTTAAAACTGTGGACGGATGAAGGTAGAACCGGCTCGGCGGGAAGAGCATTCCATGGGGCAACAACTCGCACAGCAGAAAAGGAAGAGCGAGCAACCAACCTCGTCAAAGGCTTCAGAAGTTTGAGTGAATAGCCGCGAGTTTGATGCACCGTCGATAACTCGAAAAAAGGTACATCGACAGGTATAAACCCCCAATAATCCTGAGGGTGAACACCAAGTCAACCTTTAGACGTCTCAGCTCAGAGTAGCTCCAAACGAGCCGGGTACACCATATTTTTGAGACCCGCCAACGATCGCGTAAAGCGGCGCTGTATGGACTCGATATGGTCAATGTCTCCCAGGAGGCACGGGGACCATACCGAGCTGGCGTACTCCTGGATTAATCTCATCACGTAAACTTTAAAGTGTGGACACCAGGATCTTGACATGCACCGGAAGCGAATACACACTTTATGACATGGAGTCTACCGTGAGCTGATTTCACGATGTAGTTGCAATGTTCGGATTGTTTAAGGCGTAGAGCTGAGAACAATTCATACGCTCGTAACCTCTGGGATGGCCAGTAGGTTTAGACAATCAATGAAGTATGTATGTTTAGGTTTATAGCATCCTAAATACAGATGCAAACCTATTTACGTTGCTTTTTGGACTTACATGTCAGACTGCCTGAGTGGGGAATCGAACCCAGGACGTTTGAAACCAAAGGCCCGAGGTCCTACCAATGAGCCATACTGACACGGCCAAAAGGAAACGTCCATAGGCAGCATTTAACACGTGTGTGTATATATATATATATAAATACATAAATGGTCTGTCTTGTGTTAATGATACTTCACATATATATTCACAAGTCTCATTAACACAAGACAGACCATTTATGTAGGATAAATTACACCTACCCAGTCTGTAGCCCAAGAATGGAAAGTGCAGGTATCTAATATGATGATTGAAGTCCTCTGTACAGCAAAACTAAAACAATTAAAATCTCCGTTCCTATTCTAAAATTTTTCAACCTAACTTGTCTAGATAGTAGAATGTTTGGAAGTAACATTTATACCAAAAAATATGCAATTCTGCGCAAGAGTAAAGGTAGGGAGCGACATGTAAACTAAAAACGGTTCACTTCATGTTGTTGTTCTGCCACCGTTTTAGAAAAAACTACACCACCTACCTAAATTCTGAAACATGATCTAAGTCAGAAACTTCCTGGTTCTTTATCGTCACAGAGATCACTTTTTCAGTTATTGGTCGAGCCATTCCGGAGTTACAGGACCCTGAACAATCAGTTTTATTGTTTTACGTTGTTTTAACCATTGTATTTAGGGATCAATGCCAATCAAGAAACCCAATATCCATTCTTTGTGCACGTGTTATATCTTTGCTTAGTTGAATGTTGATGGGTAAAATGAAAAAATCCGCGTTTCAGCCAAACGCGTACGCTATAGCTTTACTACGCCAAACTAAGCGACGTTTGGCAGCTAGAAACGATAAAATGGCGTATTTATTTCGTAGATGCATGCATTCAGAGCTGAGTTTTGTTCCAAAGTGGCAGCAACCATCATTGCACGCACGCACGTTCACACCTTTACAAATGAAAAATAAATTCCTGGCTTACTAGCCAACAATTATCAAACGTATAATTCAGAAAATTGCATCTGTTCACGTGCTGTTGTGGTTTAAGAATAATTAAATTCGTACATTCGTTTTTGATAGTCCGTATTAAAGTACAATTGCACTCAAACAGATGCAATATTCTGAATTATACATTTGATTTAAATTCAGAATCCTAAAATTTTATTCGTGTACATTTTAACAAGTAAAACTTCAATCATATACCCCTTTTTTTTACGGTACACTTTGACGATTTTATTTGTAACTAGCTGTACCCCAGGCATAACATACGCCGATCTAGCCGGTTCACGCGTACCTATGCGAAATACTTTACTGGGTAGCACGAAATGAAAATAACTTCGAGGCCCCCAATCTGTCTTCTCCCCCCTCTCCCCACTTCCTCCCGGTGCATGGTCAGATTTCCCCCATGTGCCCACATGCTGGTAGCCCTTTTACTCTCCACTGAGCCCCCCTCCCCCCAGAATTCCCCGAATGTGTGGTGTGAATATTCCCACCCCCATCGCCACTCCCCCTCCCTTTGAACCCCTGTTGTTTGGTTTTCGGAGGGAAGTAAATGTCTTTTTGCAATGGAGGACGCTGCTGTTATGTTGCTGAATTGACTGTTCGTCCGTTCTGACACTATACTAAGTGTGATAAACCCAGCAACGATCGTGCAGACATTGATTGTTTCTCAACCATTTTTGAAAGCTCTTCCTCATTGTTATAGGGCACAAACATTGTAACGCACACACAAACGTTTGTTACTGACTGTTATGCACACACACCTGATGATTTTGCTCAGTGCCACCCAAGCCTTTTATATACATATAGAGACTTCTGATATTAGGTCAAATGAACACATTACAATACGTAAAATGTATCTTTAAAAATTTTGGGTAGTCCTCTACAATCTGGTATTGGTGACACAACTCATGCAGTTCACATTGTTACCCTTGGCAATTTTTGGCAAGTCGGTTGTTTCTACTTGCTAGGAAAATTTCCACAACCGGGTTCAGTTCAAAGCTCAAACGTTGTATGCTTAAGTTCACATCATAGTCTTCTAGGCAGTTTACGGCACTCTGGATTAGTTCAAGCTCAAATCGGCTGTTTTCTGGGCAACTTTTGGCAGTCTGGAGTAGGATAAGTCCAACTTTGTAGTTTTCCAAGGCATGTATCGGCAGTCTGGATCAGTTCAAATGATAGTTTTCTGATAATTTCCGGCACTCTAATGTTTAGCACGATTAAGCACTTCATATTCTCAAGCACACATCGTTAATTTTCTGGACGGATTTCGGCAAAAGCTCAAATCAGCAGTTTCTAGCCAGTTTTCATAAGTGTACGTTGATTTAACTTCATATTCTCATGCTCAAATCGAAAGTTTGATGGGCAGTATTCGGCAGTTAGGATTAGATTACACAATTTTTAATTTTTTTTTTTGGTAAGTCAATCTGGTTAAATAGACAATTTACAATCAATCGTTAGCAGGTCGTTTTTTTTGGCAGTTCTTGACAATTTCAAATATGTACATGACATATTGTGTGCGCGGCTTATCTTGAGTCCAGAAGTATTTTATGAGCGGCTAAGTCTTCCTGGAGGGGGCGGCTTTAGTCGACGGCCGCCGTTGTTTATTTTAACCATCTTGGATATCAACAAGGCACTCTGCTACCAAAAACGTACAATCGATTATCGTCTATTTGTACAACATGCGGCAATCGGGTTAGACATACAATTAATTTCCCAAAGAAGTCGATAGTGTTTTCGGCACTCCTTGGCCATCAATTAGACATAAAGCCACAGTCGAAGTCGATAGTTTTTTTGGGCCGCCGTCTTGTATGGGCAATCCACAATCCTTGGCAAACTGAAGTAGAAACAATTCAAACTCAAGCTTAATTTGATAGTGTTTTGGGCAATACGCACCAATCTGATTAAACACAATTCATATATGAATTGTGTTTAACCAGATTGGTCCTGTGTCCTGTGAATTGTGCATTCCTGTGTTGTCATTTAATTTTAAGACAGTTCTGGGCAAGCTATGGATACACAAACACAATTAGATCGTATTCTTGGGACCTGTCTCGGATCTCTTGGCAATTTGAATTAGACATAATTCACATTCAACCTTAATTTAGCAGTATTGGGGCAATACCCAACAATCGGTATAGATAAGCAATTCGTATTGAAAAAAAAAATCATTTTTGCCTTTCCTCGTGGCAATTTCAATCGATACACAATCAAAACTAAATCAAAGGTCGATCGTTTTTTGGACAATCGTCTTCGATCGAAGTGCCATGTAAATGAAGCCTGACAATATTCTTCAAAAATCCAGCGTCTATAGCATTAACGAAGGCTCTTATTGCTTTGTTTAAAAAAAACTGATTGATCCGCTGCTATAAGAGTTAAAAAAGGGGTTAAAGGGTTTAACGAGCGTTAACCACTCCTGCTCATCTGCCCGAAGCCCTAAGGCCCTAAGGCCCTAAGCCCCTATACGAGTTGATGAAATCTGGAACAATGTGACGCTATCGTACAATAACTAGCATTTTTGACGTACGGGCAACGCGTAACGTCTAATACCTTCAGTCGACCATGTCTAGCCAGATCTATTATTTCAGCATCACAAATTGTGAGAACGTTGTTGCTTTTATATGCCTTTTGTGAGTCTGGTGTAGTCAGTGGACCCATTTTCATCGTGTTGATAATGAGTTTCGTTAAAGCGGGGAGGTACAAAATTGCTCTATGGCCAGCATTGGTTATTCTTGACCCTGAAATACCTATAAACCTTATTTTACGCCAGTTTTTGGACCAAAATCTAGCAACCTCGTCGTTGACTTCATTATCGCGACACAAACATCCATCGGACATGGACACTCTTTCCACGTTTCTCAATCTTGCAAATAATCTACACTAGTCGGTAGCTTTCCAAGATTTGATACAAGCCATCGAGTCTAAATCTGTCAAACAATCTCCGTATACACCGGACGGCAGGAGAGTATCGGGAACAACTCCTACGTCTCCGTGGCTAGGCGCCATGGTTTGGGGATCAACACCCAGCAACAACAAGCTCAGTTTCTGAAGTCGGCTATTATCCTCAAGCACTTTTGTAGAGTCTGTTCGTAAATCTTGTTGCCATTTAGCGTCAAACTCTTAATGCAACTGCTCCATTTTTTTCGAAACATTTTCCCCTGCAAATACCATCGAAGACTCTCCGTCGGAAAGGTAAAGTTCTTCTAAATGAGGCAGCTTACATATCACCAGTGACCAGTTACTTGCCGAGATTTTCCATTTTTCCGTCAATGTTTTCGTCAATGTTTCCGTCAATGTTTCAATGTTTTGCTGTATCGACAGTCAACTTTCACCACCATTTCTGGAATGTTCGGATGCCAAATCTGGAAAAGACCGTCAAGGTTCAATTTTTCGAGGTAATCGCATCTATGGATCAATTATCTAAAATCTCTGGCTGATAGGCTCTGAACCAATAAAACTTACACCTTTTCAGGGTCTTGTTTACCTTCGTAAAATCGAATGACAGCCGTTCGCCAAATAACAACAACTTCTCCAGTTGGGTGCATTTTTACAAAAGAGGTTCAACGGCCAATTTCTTCCCTCCGTTGTATTGTAACTCGATCACTTTTAATTTACATCTTCAACCGAGTTTGGTCAAACACTCGGAGTATGGAGTCTCACCGCAAACCACAAACTTTATTTTGGTAAGGTTTGGACAATAAAATGGTATTCGATCCACGACTTTTTTAGGGCAGCCTTCTAAATCAAGGCTTAAACTTCGAAGACCCTTACCACATTTACCTAAAACTGAGATAATAACTCCAGCCTAGGACCACTTTCCCTCCGAGATCAATTTCTGCAGGTATTGTCGCTGTTACAATGGTTACCAAGGCAACTGTGCCGCCATTTTTTATATCAAGTTTTGCCTCCTACGAGAACCTGACAAGTGCTGCCTTCTGGTGCTGTCGGTGGAAGCATGTATTATGTTACACGTTTTCAGAAAAGCGTCACTACATACTGATCTACCCTGGTCGATATGCAAACAACCCTGACGTGCAAATTCTGAGGTGTTCCGTCTCGACACATAACCAGCTGAGACAGAAACTGCTCAGTTTCTACCCCAGCTGGCCTTGCATCGACAAAAGCTAAAGAGCGGGCGAAGCTGTCGCCACTGTCGTATCCCAGTGGTGCCCACAGGGGGAGGAACTGAGGAGCATCCTTGTTACATTTTTGGGGGGACGAGTCCCCCCCCCCCCACACAAAAAAATACGACTGTCTGGCCTATTGTTTTTATGACTGTTTTTTAAGGGAGGACGAAGTTCCCGCCCTAAAGAAGTTTTTACCGACTGGCTGGCCTATTGGCAGGGAAAGTGGGGGGGGGGGGGGAGCAAGTTGGTATCATTATCAATACCAACACCACAAACCGAAGGATACAGTCAAACGCTCGTCAGCTGCAGCAGCATGTCAACAAAGTTAATATCCCAGTCCGCTTCAGTAATTTTCAAAGTTTTTAACTTCAAGAATTAAAATAAACTTGCAACATGGCACACTGAATATATATAAATGTTTTAAAACGGCAACCCCCCCCCCTACCTTTTTCAAATTTCGAAAAAATTGTATATTTCAGAACATGCTTAGTTGGCATTCAAATAATCATGCTTTGAAATATGCAACTTTTTCTAAAGTTGGAAGCATGGACTTATCACACTACTAGAGGAATCCCGTGCTATGCACGGTGCCGGTCACATTTCCCGGGTCACTTTCCCGGGACATTTTCCCGACGACTTGTCAGATTGATCGACCACTCATGCCTGGCTCCTTTTTGGCTGCAGGTAGAGTGGGAGAGTGCATTTTCAATTCGGGCGCGAGGAGGAGAAAAGTGGTTTACCTTTAGGCTTTCCTTTTAGCCGGCCTCCGATATTATAATGATTACAACGCGACGGCCGGGCGGGGGGGGGGGGGG
>JAHWFP010178896.1:0-20099 GCA_023313725.1 Lithobius niger | reverse complement strand
CCCCCCCCCCCCCCCCCCCCCCCCCCCCCCCCCCCCCAAACCCCTGGTCGTGGGGCACATAACCCAGTTTGGGTTCGTGCTCCCCAAAAACGAACAACAACGGAAAATAATTTACCAGACGTGATCACTGCATTTCCGCACAACTGAACAACTGATTCCTCATTAAGTACACTGGAGTATAAATACTCGTTTGGTGTCTCTCGTCTGATAAACTCAGGACAATGACGCATCGTTTTTTGCGTGTGTGTGTGTGGGGGAGGGGGGGGGGGGTCCCCCCAATAAAAATCCGGAGTAAAAAGCAGACAAAGTAAAACTATAGTTTGTTCCACATTATGTTTTCAGAAAACTGACTAATGGCGACTAGTTTCCTTGGACTAAGAGTGCAAAAACATGTGGATATCACACTTGTAGCCTCTACATAGTTACTGTTAGAGTTTACAAATGGGATGTTTACACATTATTTGCATTCGTAGTGTTAGTAAACATAGCGTCAAACAGTCAGTTTTTTGAAAACATAATGTGGAACAAAGTATAGTGGATGCAGTGACCACCTAGCCACAACCGGTCTTCTGTACGCTTCTGCCACTTTTGGACCATTTCCGCTTTATACTTTTGGTTTTTTTAATTCATTTTGACTAGGTTTTGGACGCTGAATCTAATGGTGAAAACAGTTTGTCTATCTGATGACGGATGGGATCAATTGTCGGCCACTTCCGGCCGTTTCCGCTTCATAGTTCCGGTTTTTCTTTATCCGTTGTAACTAATTTTTGGACGCTGAATCTAAGGGTGAAAACCGTTTGTCACTATCTAGTACTATTACAGAGTTGAGAAGGGCGACGGACGGACGTGCGGACAAAGTCGTTGCTGTAGTTTTGTCAGCTGTAAAGAAGACTAAAACTGTAATTGGAAAAAATTCTAAATTCCAGTTTTAAAGGTTTCGAATGCACTAAAATTGCTGAAGATGATTTGGTTTCTAGGGCTCCTGGGGGACTTAACCCCCTCCCTATCTCTAAACCCCCATAGATGAATTACTCTCGGGCCGAATTTAGAACTCGGAATTTTTTTTCGCCTCTCTCCCCAAACAAAATACTCGGGAAAATGCTGAACCGTCTTTTCTGGTGCGTTTATGATATGGTTGTGACATACATCTCACTCAATATTATCGTTTGCTCATGGAGGACGACGTACTAGCGTGTGTCTGGATGCATCAAGGCACACCGACATCAACCTCCCTTTTATCCTCCGTTATTTACCAACCTGAGGGCTTGTATTGTGATAGCCAGTTTCTTGCCGTGAAATTAGTGGTCGATAAAGGACTCCCATTCCCTTCCTTCCATTCCTACACCCCCCCACCCTTCTTTTCATGATCGAGAATGTTGTTGAGGGGCGCGCAAATTCGATTTCAGGCTTGGTTCGTCGTGATGAAAGGTAATCGCCCGATGGGGTTTTAGGCTTAAAGAAGATGGAGTGCTGCCGCCCTAGTGGACGAATAACGAGTGGTATAGGCAGTGGTGGAAAGAGGTAGAGACCAATCCATTCTCAAATATTAACGAATGCGAGCAGGTAGGTATACGTATATTACGCCGATACAGTTAGCCCCCCCCCCCTACTTAGTTCAATTTGAATGAAATTAGGCTCAATAATTAGTACTTTTTAGTGCTTCCATTCACATAATTAGTGCTTCACTACTTGATGAGAAAACGCTATTTTAGTTGCGGTTGAATGAAATTAGACCCAATAATTAGCGCTTAATTAGTGCTTTATAATGCTTCCATTCACATAATTAGTGCTTCATCATATACTTGTTGAGAAATCGCTATTTTTGTTGTGGGGGGGGGAAGTCTACTTTATGCTTACTTCCCCCACTTACTCTAAATAAAATGTAATTGCGCCAATATTTAGTGCTTCGTTTGTGTTTTGTTTTTCATGTAAAAAAAAAAGGGTTTCAATGCCCCCCCCCCTCCCTCCCTCCCCTTAATCCGATTCGAATGAAATAATTGCGAGCTTACCTAGCAATTACAAAAAATGCCTTGGTTTATGTAATCTTACTTCCCCAACAGTACATTTAAAAGTCATTGGGAAAATACCTTCAAAATTAAGGCGAATTACATACCGTATGACCATTCGTGTCACCGTTATTTAAAGTACGCCGTAGGATCAAACTGTACAGTGCTATTACGCTCAAGCGTTAACAACATGGAAAAATTCAAGGAGTGTTTTTCGGTTATATTTAGCGTGAACTCGTCATGGCGACGTAAACTATATTCTTACCTTTCCCTTGAGGTAAGTCTTTCCAGGCGTTGATATTTTCCCCTCACGACTCCGAAATTACTTATTCGTGTCAAAACATAACACTTTTTGATAAACCTGTCAGTTCGAACGACTTAGCAGCTAAAACCGTCGGCATCTTGGGGTACTTGCGACCAAAGAAGGAACGGTAATTTCGAATAGTTGGAACTTTGCTTGCGACTGATGTTACTGCGCATGCTCCGTATCTTTCTGCTTTTCGATTACCTTAGCCAAGGTTATGAAGCAACACGTCACAATTTGTATATTGGAACTGTTACCAGCAGAGCAACTTTCCTTTATTTCCGTGTATTTTGGTCATTTTGCAAGGTACTCGCTTGCCATGAAAACGCAAAGATGACATGATTCCGACTGGGGCGCTATCAGCGATCCATGTAGTGGCGATTCGTGAACTAAATAATCAGCTGGCCGTCGAGAAACTTCGGGCTTATACCGTTCTAAAGTTTGTGACTTTAAATTCACAATACAAAAAATTGTACTAAATGAGCGAGCGAAATTCAGTGCGTTTGCAAGGAGCGCAGAAGACTAACTTGGTATGTCAAAGTATCACGAATTATAAAACAAGCACGAACTCGTTTGATGTTTAAAGTCAGGTTTAACTGATTTGCAGCCAGAACAGCAAGGAACACAAACTTTCCTGTTAGGTTCCGGATACTGCAGTGTTGCTGTATTGTTTAGTCCACGTGAAATCTTACTGCCGTATCCAACCATTACACGCGTAAATAAAATTAAAACCAGAGCCCAACTCAAACTTTTGACGCCGAAACAAAGGAAGAATAATGTTAAGGCTACACACTTGGCTACTTTCTGCGCTAAATTTTTTAGTGTTCTTCAGTCAAGTCGTCTACTTTCCGTTCACCACTCTATTGGTGGTACATATATAATTTTTTCAAGATTTTCAAGCACTTTTATAGACATGGAATTTCACTCTTAGTTTCCAGGATATATCCAGGTTTCTAAGAACTCGTACGGACCCTGAATTACCTGGTGAGCTGTGCTAAGCACATTAAGACGATTAGTTTTTAACCATTTTCCAGCGATATCGTTTAGCCACGTAGAATGTACCACTCATTAGTTGACTAATCGTGTCCAAAAATTTTTTTTTTAAATGGTAAAACATGTATATACAGCAGTAAGGTTTCACGTGGACTAAACATCTGAATCCTTACAGGAAAGTTGATTTGTGTTTTGACTGCAGGTCAGTTAAACCTTGCTTTAAACATCAAACGAATTCGTTTTTGTTTCTTTATAGATATTACTCAGTAATCTGAGCACTACAAAACAGAGTCGTTTTATATTAGTATTGCTATGTCAACCTGCTAATTTAATCTGCATTGTGTTAAAAACTGACGTAATAACACGCTACATGACTGTTGGTTCCCCTTTTCTTATATTGGCAGTGTTTTTTTGTTTTTTTGGTGGTTGCAATGGTTGAGGACAGCAGTAAAGTTTCACGTGGACTTAACACTTCAGGAACATTATGGTGTCTCAAACCTTACAGGAAAGCTTGTTTATATTCCTTTACAGTCTTTGCTTTGGTTCATTTTAACCTTAACTTAAACATCAAACTAGTTCGAATTTGTTTTCTAATATTTTAAAAAGTGCGTATGCAACTGCGTTTTATTTTTGTGTGTGCATTTAACAGAATTAAAAAAAAAACAAGCGGCTAGAGCGACTACCTAGTCGCATCCGGTCTTCTGTACAGTTCTGTCACTACCAATGGTGAGGCGCACATCTCTATCACGCATTGCAACAGATATCTCTATTATATAATCTAAAAGCAGTAACCATCAGAACTGCCGATTAAAAATATGTTAGGTTTTAAGCTTATTTTAGATTTTAGGCGTATTTGTCAACTTTTAGAACTAATTCTTACCTGGAGCTTTAATTTCGTAAGTAGCAGCTAACGGAGATTTGATTTGCATAGTACGCCTATTCATTTTTGTAACACGGCGCGCCTTTGGGCACACTGAGTTACAATGTTAAACGTAACGCGCAACGTAACCTGTATAGATCAGTGGTAGTAGGGAAGTGACGGGAGACACGCTGTTGATGAAGCCAGAAACTACTCGTACCAACTTGACGTTGCCGTGGTAATGTGATTTTAGGCCTAATTTTCCTTTTTTAGGCCCAATTCTTGAAATACAGTTTTAATTTCGTAAGTAGCAGATAGGCCTAACGGAGAATCGGGTTCGATGGTAAGCCCATTCATTCATGCAACAATGGGACGAGACTATTTTAAACGAAGCTAAAATGCTTTTGTTTTTGTGGCAGCAGTGTTATCCTTAGGATATCAATTCGACGATCAAATGTTATTATTTAATTTAATTAGGTCGAAAACGTCTATTAGCTATAAAGGAAGTAACAATGTTTTAATTTGCCATGTTATTTAACTTACTTTTGACACTGAATCGAACGTTGTAAACAGTGGTCGTCAATTTCTGGACCGTTGCGAAGTTGAAAAAAGCGACGGACGGACAAAGTCGTTGCAATAGTCTTCTCAGACGATACGGCTGTACAGAAGACTAAAAATTCGTATTGTTGTTAGTGAAAATAGCCAATTTTTGTCGATTCCTTGCTTTAACCTGACCACCTCTCAACAACAAACCAACAAAATTTAACTGAAATTACACCAGTCAATAATCACGTATTGTGAACGTAATTATTCTTTAAATACACTGATCTTTAAATACATCCGGACTTTTTCAACGCACCGTCATCTTCACTTTCCAATACGAATATTCTTTCCATGCGTGCGTGCGTCGACACCTTCCAAATCTGCAAACGTCAGCGATTTTGGGGCTTTCAAGACGCCGTGAATTTCTCTAATCGAAGACTGCCTCCACGTGCCGCGCGCACCGCTTTTTTATCCGCGAAATTTCAACGCCCAAAGGCAAGTTGAAATCCTTTTAACACTTTTTACATTTTATCTGCTGCCGACTTGCGGGCAAAGTTTTTATTGAGCAATTCAGCAGATTTCCTTCTTCATCTTCTTCTTTAAATGGTTGCTTCGTGAACTTAGTTAGCTTCCTTTACAACCAGACGTCCTTTTCTTTAAGCGTCGGGTGGCATCTTTTAATTTAGCAGTGCTATGGCTTAATGGTGAATCTCGTAGAAGCACGCAGTGTGCGCGACTGGTTCGAGATACCGAGCTGCCTTCTTGCCTACCAACCAACTAACCTCAATAGATGGGAATTCCGTGATTAATTCGGTCTCTGTAACCTATCTGAATAGAATTTGGGAATAGGATCATTTTTGGTACTGAACCCGTGCCCAATTGTCTGTTGTTTCGTTTTTTTTTTTTTAATAATCAAGGTACTTTTCAAATGCGTACGGCCCCTACTGATTTGACGAAAATCACCAAGTCCCCCTTGCACTTTATGCATTTCTAACGAACGTAGTAGGTTACAATAGAGCTGTGACATAACGTAGTATTATTGTGTGTAACTCTATGGTGGAGCCAGTAACTGGGTTAGCTGCAAGGGGCACTGGAGGACGAAAAGAAGGTCGTCTTACTGAAGCCAATGCTATTAGACTGGATTTCTTAAGCCTATAACGCGCGATTTTTGTTGTTGGAGAAAACAACGTTTCTTTTAAGCCTAAGAAACCCGCTCTCAAAACACTGTCTTGACTAGAAGTGCCGTTGTTTTCCCTTACGTTTTAATCTAGTGCACCTTGTAGTTATGCCCTCCAGATGCTATCTCGTAGGCAATATGACGTCACTTGACGCTGCTCTATTGACATGCTATCATAAACAATAAACGGTGTGTCGGTTGTGTACGAACAGTATTCTTGTCACTCTGACGTATAAGCTCTGTCCATAATAAAAGAGCAGTGTTATCTTTAACTGTTATGCAGACGGCGTCCTTGCCGTCATGAATAACGCATTGCCTAAACAGGAAGTAACTGTTCCTTCTTTCTTTCTTTATAATTAACTGAACTTTAGTGGCCCCAATCGCCATGCGCTCACCATAACAAGTAACCATAACAAAACACTAAAGGCTAAACTAACTTGTTCCTCTTTCTTTCTTTATTTCTTTCTTTATTGAATTAACTGAGCTTACTGGCTGTAATCGCCATGCGCTCAGTATGAACAAATGAGACTGACAAGAACGAAATACTAAACAAAACTAATCAGAAACTACAAACTGCAAACCACTTACTAACTACAATACAATACACTCGTCCCTACGACAGCAACAAACTTAAGAAACTTGAGAAACGTGTTTCTCTTTCCGTATTATTTAACTTAGCTTTAGCGGCCCAATTGATACTTGGTTGGGTGACCACATGGGAATCCGGGTGCTGCAGACATAGGGCCTTAGGGCTTTGTTGGGCAGATGATCGGAAGCGGTTAACGCTTGCTAACTGAAACCTTTTAGTGGCCCCAACGCCATGCGCTCACCAAAACAAGGAACTAGTAACAATAACAACGTGGCTTCCATTTTTATTTTTATTTATTTACTTATCATGAGCACACATGGCCATAAGCCGTTCGCTCAAGCTTAATTTAACCATCATCACATCACTATAAGAGCAGAGCAACACCAATCTATTCCATTGAAGCGAGCAGGAGATAGCAGTGGGCACCAACACAGCCGACCCTAGTCAGCCAATCGCTTCACCCCCACCTACTTCTTACTCATTAGTTTCCGAACCGACCAGTTGCCTTGCAGAACCCAATAAGCGTCCGAACAGACTGCAGCACATTTGCAGTGTGAGGTGGTATACCCAGCATTGCACGCTACGACACGTCACCACCACTCAGGGGTAGCAACCAGCATTAGGCCCAGCACGGGCAGGAGAACAAAAAGTGACTGACTCTCTTCTGCTGTGCAACAGTTGCAGGTCGGAGCTCTGCACCACATTCGTACGAAACTGGTGCACCCACAGCAACGCATGCCCTGTCCTCAGCCGTGAGAGTAATCTTGCGTCATGCCAGAGCAGGTGGGGAGAAGCTCAAGTGGAGTGACCGTGGGGTGGATGACAGCCAGGACACATCGTATTTCCAGTCGCCCATATTGCCTGCCAGTTACCCCTAAAGGCAAAAGCCAGAACAGGGCAAAGATTCCAGAAGGTATTTAATCTCACGAGCACCAACCCCGCGCACTCCTCCTCCTCTGGCTAAAGTGTCAGCAACTCCATTCCCAAACACCCCAACATGTGCTGGCATCCACAAGATCAGAGATAGCAGTGCCACTTTGCCAGCACGAAAAAATTCCACCCAGTCTCTATTGTACTTGTGTGCACCACCTCCAATGACCTAAACTCACCCCTCAAGAAAGTGAAGCTTGCCGCCGAATCCGTAAGAATAGTTAAACTAAAAAGCCCAATCCAGACACAAGTCAAGTCGCCACCGAAATAGCCACAAGCTCTCCAACAAAAATCGATGGTAGACCTGGTAGATGGTAACTACGCTCTAAGCATAGCTCAGAAATGTAAACCCCTTCTCCACCATCCCACAGATCAGCACATGATGCATTCAGTACACCCTGACAGCGTGTGACTGCTCCTAGTGTGCAAGGCCAGCTAAGGCAGTCCCATACCATTTCCAAGGATGCCGTGGTCGAATGATGGCCAGAGTCGGAAATCCCCCCAGCCTGCCATCCAGGAGCAGAGCCGCACCCAAACCCAGCGAGCACAACAACTTACGTGCTCTGGGACCCAGCGACATATAATCCAATATCGCCCGTGCCAGGGGGTCAGAGGAGACCCTGGCAAACGCACGCAAACAAATACTCGACAACAGCTTCTTATCACACACATCTGTTGGCTGTTCTCCTGTTTCAACCAACAGCTCAAGAACAGGAGTCGACGGCAGACAACCAGAGACGATACGTAGGCTCACATTCAGGGCGACTTGAATACTCTGCGCCGCCTGCCCAGACCCCGCCAAGATGGGGAGATAGAAGTTCGCGCATGGCCTTACATAGGTCCTGTAAAATGCCACAACTACCGAACGATGCGTTACAAGCCTATTGTTGGCAAAAGACCTGAGAATTCCGGACCGTAAGGCAATGTTCCTCTTAACTGTTCCTCTTAAATGTTCCTCTTGTGGGCTCCTCAACCTAGGTGAGACACAGGTCCAACCTGAAGCCTATGTATATCACACTCAACGAAGAATGCACACGTATCCACCAACGACCAGAGAGCCTATGACAAAGAGGCCTCTAGAAAAGATCATTAGCTCAGTTTTCGCTGGTGAGAGGGCGAGCTGGGATTCCCTAGCAACCCCTCCAAGGTCCGACCCCACAACCCACACAACTTACCCATCTACATACTCAACCACATTGGCGCACACCTCTATCACACATTGCAACAGCTATCTCTATTATATCATCTGAAAACAGTAACCATCAGAATTGCCGGTTAAAAATGTGTTAGCTTTTAAGCTTATTTTAGATTTATGCGTATTTGTCACCTTTTAGGCCTAATTCTTACCTAGAGCTTTAATTTCGTAAGTAGCAGCTAGCGGAGATTTGATTTGTGTAGTACGTCTATTCATTTTTGCAACACGGTGCGCCTTCCGGCACACAGTTACAGTGTTAAACGTAACGCACAACGTAGCCTATATAGATCAGTGGTAGTAGGGAAGTGACGGGAGAGACGCTGTTGATGAAACCAGGAGCTACTCGTAGCAACTTGATGTTGCCTTGGTAACGTGATTTTAGGCCTAGTTTTCATTTTTTAGGCCTATTTTTTTTAACTGTAGTTTTAATTTCGTAAGTAGCAGATAGGCCTAAGGACGGGTTTATGCAAGGACAGCTTTCTCGCTTACTACTACTAGCTTTTACTTGGTCAATACTAAATCTGCTGGCTGCTTCTCGCTTTGATCGGAGCATGCGGCTTTCGAGTTATCTATATGTATAGTAACCATGGCAACAACGCGGACGCAGATTTTCTCCTCGTGCCTCGCGACACGACGTACGATGCATTGCAAGATGACAGCGTCGATTTATGAAAAGAAAACTATTTTTACTGTAGTACAATACGACGGAATGCTTTTCGAATGCCAGCATTCGATTTTTTCTCTTCGATTTGATAACTCCGAAATGGACGCCATGTTGGATTTTGAATTCTCGCTGCGAGTAGTTATTTATTCTACCGTCGTTTGATCATTGCTAGAAGCTGTTCTCTGAGGGAGAATAGCAAATTTTGGAAAGACCGTGAAATGACAACAATGTTGTTGCTATGTTTAAAATTACTGTTGCACGTTGTTCTTTACCGGTATTATTTATCATTTATTTAATTTATTGTCTATTACCGCATTCATGTAGTAGAAACGGGAAACTAATCGTAAATGAATAAAAAGTTGATGAGCAACTAGCGTTCGGCGAGCGAGAAGGTCTTGTTGCATAAACGCGCCCTAATGGAGAATCTGATTCGATGGTAAGCTCATTCATTCATGCAACAATGCGATGAGACTTTTAAACGAAGCTAAAATGCTTTTGTTTTTACGGCTGCAGTGTTATTCTTAGGATTTCAATTCGACGATCAAATGTTAATATTAACATTGGCTAAGGGTCGACCTAGGATCTCTGTGTTAAACTTTCAACTTTGAGAGCTTATAACTCCGTCAAAAGTAAACATTTTTAAACCAAATTTGGAATCTAGCATTGACTAGTCAAGGCCTGTCTGCAGTCCATAAATTGTGAAATTCAGGCGAGCCAAACCCGAGATACAGAGAGGGGCCAAATAGAAAACTTCTTGTTCTTGGGATGTACCTTTCGTCTGTCCTCTCTACAGGTCAAACCATTTGTCCTATGAAGCCGGTTCTTAGCTCATTTTACAGGTATTGGTCTGTAGATGTGCCCTTTCCATAAGGAATTTTCTAATTGGTCAAGTGGTTCAGGGGTTATGGAGCTCTAAACGACCAGATTGATTGTGTTACATTGTTTTAAACATTTTTATTATGCAACAATGCTAATTAGCAAACGCCAGCTGCAAGACTGAAGATTAAAGGATTTGTTTCTATTGTAGTGTTAGTAAGAGTCAGCCTTGGGTCTCTGTGTTAAACTCTCAGTTTTACAGTTTAGCTGCAATTCTAAAAGTAACACGAATTAATAAACAAAAACGGAACGTTAAATGTTTAGCGTAAGGGTGTAAAAGTAAAAACCTAGAAGGAACACGGATAAGGTTTGACAGTAAGGGTCTAGGTGTATAATTTCTAAGAGGCTGGTAAGCATTAGACCTTTACTACCTGGTGGTCAGAAATAAATACATTTTTACGAAAAACTGGAAATCCTACTACACTGACCCATGTGATGATCTAGTGGTAGTACGGTATACGTTTGCTGCTTTGCTTTATGTTGAAAGTTTTTTTCGATTTAGTCACATGGCAGGGTATTCGCAGCAGAGAGCATTACTGGTTATCCTCTACCGTAAATCTACGAAATATAATAAAAAATTCTAAAGCATCAAAAGACACAAAAAGCCAAACTGCACAAGAGAATTATGTTCTTAAAGTTCCATAACAATATTCTAAGAACAAAGAAAACCTGCTACAACCGTTTATACACACGTTCTGTCCGAATAGAGTAGAACTATAAGCTAACCACTGGGTAGTAAGGGTCTAATGCTTACCAGCCTCTTAGAAAATTATACACCTAGACCCTTACTGCCAAACCTTATCCGTGTTCCTTCTAGGTTTTTACTTTTAGACCCTTACTCTAAACATTTAACGTTCCGTTGTTGTTTATTAATTTAATTCAGTTACGTAGACGAAGTCTAGCTATAAGGAAGTAACGATGTTTTAATTTGAAATGCTCTTTAACTAACTTTTGACACTGAATCTAACGTTGTAAACACTGGTCGTCAATTTCTGGTACCGTTGCGAAGTTGAAAAAGGCGACGGACGGACCGCCAAACTTGTCGTTGCAATAGTCTTCTCAGCCGGTACGGCTGTACAGAAGACTAAAAAACTGGGTTTTATCGACACTGCTAGCAGATCCAACCCATCCTATCATGGTTTCGGTAAGGATTGGTACAGAGCAGCTGTAAAAAATAAATACAGATGCAAACCTATTTACGTTGCCTTTTGGATTTATATGTTAAGACTGCCTGAATGGGGAATCGAACCACGCCCTTTGAAACCAAAGGCCGAGGTCCTACCTCTGAGCCATACTGACACGACCAAAGGTTGGTTTCAAAGGTCGTGGGTTCGATTCCCCACTCAGTCAGTCTGACATATAAGTCCAAAAGGCAGCGTAAATAGATTTGCATCTGCATTTATTTAACCCTTCTGAGCCGATTGGCTTTCCGTTCTGTTTAAGGGCAGTAGTATTAGCTCCAAAAAAAAAAATGGTTAAAATGGTATATTAGAACTTCAATTTTTCACAACTATGGAAAAAGTAGGTTTAATCGATACTGCTAGCCGATGCCAATCCCTCCTACAGTATGAGTAAGGATCGGTATTGGCTAGCTGTATTGATTGATGCTGGTGCAGCTCTGATTATGTTACAATTATTATGCTTACAGTTCAAGTCTTTAATAATACTTGTAATCCGTAGTCATCCTAGTCGGAAGTCTATAAACCAAAATAATTCTATGGAAATTTTGAAATTTTAAGTTCCATTATTCTATCTCCATTTAGGTGTGGCTACACAGCCTTGTGTATGGCAAATTTTTGGGGGGCTTTTGTCATCTGCGTGGAAAATCTTAAGATTCTAACCAATAATGAAACACTTTCTCAAATTCATAGTCCTATTTCAAAAAAAAAAAAAAGCTTTAAACACGTTTTTCTCAAAACTAGAAATTATGGAGATAAAAGACAATAATTCTCACATACAGTCAGGGTGCAAATATTGTCTATTTCGCCAAATTATAAGCTGATTGATCGCATATTTATTTACCCACACATCATCAAATTCGTGAAACAATGAATCCATGGCTTTCAGGTAAAGTACCATAGCCAGTACTTTGTTTGTTTTGCATTTACGGAGCACAAACACAAATCTGCTCCACGACGATGAGAGGAATAATTTAGCTGGAGAAATCTAAGCGGAAAACCCAAGATTGGTTGATTTTTATTGAGCAATCGGTCGACATACACCCATGATCTTTGACGTGCCACAATATGAGCAGGAGGCACCGGAGGGCCAGTGGCTGCTAATGTTACAATGGCGAAATTAAGTAATGACCCTTTTCACAATCAAGTCTGTTAACATGAACTTGGCGGGCAGACCACTAGCATGGTCCTTGATACCGTCGGTGGCATTACGTGCTTTCTCTTCATCGATACACCATATAGGAATGATGAATTTGGGTCTACTGAGCTTGGAAATGGGATCACACTGATCACTTGAAGTAGGATTTGATCACGATGGAATTTATACTCGTACAAGTGATTCGTAGACACTCAGTTCTGGAGTAGTGACGTAACTTGAGTATTATACTTCATTTGTGGGCAAATTATATACTACATATACTACAAATCTACTACAAGTACATGCTTTAAGTGCCACTTGCTATTAGGTACTATTTTAGACTGCCAGCACAAGTCTTTTACCATTTCCATAACCCATCCCCTAAGTTTTTTTTTACAATCCCTTAAGCAATCCCGTTCAAGTAATTCACCATATTCTTAAGCTGTTCCCGTAAAGTCTTTTACCATCTCCTTCAAGAATTCCCTTTTTTTACCCTTCCTCAGTCATCTCCTTAAGTCTTCTACCATCCCATTAAGTCATTCATCATCACCTTAAGACATCCCCTTAATTCCTTTACCAGTTCCTTAGCCATTCCTTTAAGTCTTTTGCCATCGCCTTAAGTCTTTTACTACCCCTTAAAGTTTTTTACGAAGTCCTTAAGCCATTCCCTGAAGACTTTTACCGTTACCTAAAGACATCCTCTTGTCTTTTGCCATATCATTGCGTCATCCCTTATGTTGTACGCCATCTCCTTCGCCATCCCATTAAGTCTTTCACCATCTCATGAAGCCATCCCTTATTTCTTGGGCCGTCTCCGTAGGACATCCGTTTAAGTCTTTTACCATCACCTTAAGCTTTCCCCTTGAGACTTTTACCATTTCCTTAACCATACTCTGAAGTCTTTTACCGTCACCATAAGCTATCCCCTTAACCCATCTCCATAAGTCTGTCACCATCTCCTTAAGCCATCTTTTTGTCTTTTACCATCTCATTTACGCCATCACTTTATGTCGTGTGCCGTCTCCTAAAGCCATCCCTTAAATCTTTTACCATTTCCTGAAGCCATCTCCTTAAGTGTTTCACCATCTCATTAAGCTGTCCCTTATTTCTTGTGCCATCTTCTAAGGCCATCCCTTTAAGTCTTTTACCATCACCTTTAGCCTACCCCTTCAATCTTTTACCATTCTCTTAATTCTTGTGATCGGGTGTTTGTTTCTGTGTGTTTCTCCCACGTTATGGCGTGTCATTGATGAAGTCATCCACCGTCGATCTGTACCCCAATAGGGCTTTCGGCGAGATGTGAAGTACAAAATAACGTTATTTACTCCTGTCACTGAAATAGTGGGGAATTAGTAGCAGTTTTATGCAGGTTATGCAGTTTTATGTGTAGTTAGTTTTCTTGCATCATGTCTTAACACTCCTTTTATAGTCCACCACTTATCGCAAGGTCGACTGGTGTAGAAGCTGCGGGTCTCAAACTTACTGGTTCCAGGCCGGGGGTCATTCAAGATCGCCAGATTCTTATTTCACCAAGGCCTTATTTCACCTTTAGCAGGGTTCGACTATCGACCCGCGCAAGGACTGGGCTAGCGGCAGTAAGCGAAATTCGGAGTTGCTATCCAGTCGATCTTGGTGTGAAGAACAGAAACTTGTTACTCTCTAAAAGTTTATTTCAATGCTCTTGCCTGTTAGTTCCTTTTTTAAATTAACTTATTTGAGCCTTAGGTCAGCCGAAGCAAATGAATGCTCGTATGGCCGAACCGGCTCAATTTTGAACATTACCAGACTTTTTAGAGAAGAAGAAATATCAGGTAAAGGGAGGTGCCAATCTGGGGATTCGATCCGGAAACATCCGATCATCGTAGGGGATCGAAAGATTGTCCAGAATTGGCCAGAATAGCTCCCATAGCTGCTGAAGAAGCATGGTAGCCTCTCACGCTACCCTGGCCGGCCGTCCTGGAGGGGACTTTACAAAGGATCCCTTTCCAGGGTTTCGACCAGATCCGCAAACCTCCAGCAAACGGGCTAAGCTCTCTCGCCACTCGTTGGCCACGATGACCACCTGTTTCCTTGCGCCAATAGTAGTACGAGTGATATTTTCAAGTGGAAAATCTTCGAAACTCGTCCTTTATGCTATTTCTGATTTTACTGCGGTTTTGGAAATAGTTCTAAAGTTTCACCGCTAGGGACATTTTTTTTTATCAGATTGAAGGTTTTACCCCCAGCGCTACAGGCATTGAGTGAAGTTGGGGTGAAAACGGTGGTGAAAATAATTGAGGGGAAAAAAGGGGGTGAAAAAAAAATCAGGGTAATTCTATAGGGTTGTACAATTTCGGAATTTATAGGTTTTCTTTCAAGTTACTATGTTATCATTCATTAGCCATTCCTCTGAGCTAAGGAATTCTTAAAGGGCAATTACATCCATTTTGACATGCATGTTTGACTTTTGGATCACTTACGCGATAACTAAACAAGAACTTCGGTAAGAATACGTTACTTACATCCGATATAATTTAATTACTGCATCACCAAAACATGACACGGAGATCGCCATTGTTTTGCTGGAGCGCTCAGAAATTAATGGCGACAGATGTCACTTTTCGATTTCGACTCGCAGCCGATTGAAATAGCTGTATTGACTGTGAGGAGCTTAAGCGTCTGAGGGCCTTAGCTGGCCGGCAGTGCAGTGGCCAGCTAAGGCCGTCAGACGCTTGAGCTCCTCACAGTCAATACAGCTATCTCAATCGGCTGCGAGTCGAAATCGAAAAGTGACATCTGTCGGCATTAATTTCTGCGCGTTCCAGCAAAACAATGGCGACCTCCGTGTCGTGTTTAGTATGCAGTAATTAAATTGTTATATCGGACGTACGTAACGTATTCTTACCGCAATTCCTGTGTTTAGTTATTGTGTAAGTGATCCAAAAGTCAAACATGCATGTTAAAATGGATGTAATTGCCATTTAAGAAATGAACGTATTACTAAATGAAGGTTTTACTAAATGGATTTCTTTCTAAATGTAGGCTTATGTAGCAAGTTGCAAAAATAAAATGTTGTTTTGTTGTTAAACAAATTGTGTTGTGTCCACTTTTTTTAAGCAGTGAGCTGTACATTTTGTTTTTTTTTTTAGCACTACGCAAAGGAGAATTAGTTGTTGCTGCCATGGTGATTTTTTTTTACCTGATTAAACATTTAACATTAACCCAGATTTGCGATTTTTATGCAAGATCGCAAATCAGAAGGTAAAAAAAATTTTCACTTTCGTAAGTTTCACTTTGTTTCGCCTCAGTAATGTGCGTGTAACAACGGAGCTATTTTTAAGGTATTCTTTTGTCCTTTATTTTTTATTTGTATTTGCACTTATTTTTGCGATTATTTTATCGGAAAATTTTTATTAACTACTGATATAACAAAATTTTCTTTAGGGGTTTTCTAGGGGAAAGCGCTGTGATTTCAGGTCCAAATTCTTACAGGCATCTGGCAACACTGGCTAGAGGTCGGACTTACACGCCATTCATGATGTGGAATTGCAGGTTTGTTCCGAATTTAACTCCATTCCTGCAATTTCCGAACGGCGGGGATTCGACGACTTCGAGTTTCAGGGTTTGCTAAATAGTAACTCATGAGAATTTGAGAAAGATCGGACGAAATAAAGTGGAGATATGCAAGAAGGGATTGACACTAAAGGCTTGAGGTGGGGGAGGAGACTCGGTGAAGGCAAAGTTTGACGTTACAGCGTCATTTTACAATGACAGACAGATAACGACTGACAGACGGACGTACAGACAGACAGACAGACAGACAGACATGCAGAATTGATAGCGATAAAAGCCAAGTTGGCGATATTTTGGACGGACGACGTGACAGTGGAGAATGGGGTTGGTAGTGAAGACCAAACTGGTGGATGGTGCAGCTTTGGGAACTAGAATTTAGCTCGAGACGAGCTTTGACATGGTCTCGTCTCGACTCGTCTCAAATTCGGGACGAGACCAATACGTTAAAACACGAGACTACACGAGATGAGACGAGATTGAATGCTTGTGGAGTCTTTGGTCTCGACTTCGCTCCCCACCCCCCTTCCCCGTTTCTTTCCCTGAATGTATGGAAGCATTTTAAAAACGTGCATAAGACCAGGATAGGAAACGGATAATTTCATAAGTGCATAACTTAAGCGAAAAGTATGGTACGTTGGGTAAGTTAGGTAGGTTGTGGTAAATTTAGAAGTCGTGATATCAAACGCCGAGCTCTTTTGCCAAGTTGATCACAACGAGTAATAGTTCGAAGACTCCATAGGTATTTCTTTTACGTTTTAGTCGTGTTATTCATCTGGCGAAAGAGCTTGGCGTTTGATATCACGACTTCAAACGGCCGGACAGCTTGGTGGCAATCCTTACTAAGTTTTATTCTGGGAAGATAGCACATCTTTTTTGTTTCACATTGATAAGATAAATTTGTTTTCTTAGCAATTGAGAAAAAAAGCCGAAAATCCAGTTTCACGGTCTTCTGGTTTTTTTTTTGGTTTTTTTTTTTTTGCCGGGGGGGGCGGGAGATGATGAGGTTTCCGTTAGTGCGTTTACGTGTGTCGTAGGATTGGTCGAGAAATCGTACTGGAGAATACCAGCTAAATTGTGCCTCTCATTGTCTACTAGTGGGGCAGATAACCATGTTTAGGTTCGACTCTAAGTAAAAACAAAAACAACAATTTTGCCCCCTCCCCAACCAGCAAATGGCACTTCCGTGGCTTAAACTATAGCTCCTGCAAGTAAGGTCCAAATAATACGTTTGTTATGTTGACCAAATACAATTTATCCATCTAAAACACTGCAACTTATTTATTTTCCAACTAGTATACCGCCTTAAAATGTTGGCAACTTCACTACGTTTCCGATTTAATCATTGTGCCGTCTTAAAACGATGGCATCTTTGCTTGTTTCAAAACTTTAAAAAAATTACCATCTTAAAATGTTAGCAACTTTGCCCGTTTAGCAGCCTAAAATAGGTTGGCATCTTAAAATGTTGCCGTCTTTGCCAGTTACCCCACTTGAAAAATAAATTGCCATCTTGCAATACTGCGTGCGTAGACGTCTGAAATTACTGCCATCTTATACACTGCATGAATTTGGCAACTGAAAACTACGGCATCTTATACAGCTAAAAACTTCTTAAATATTTATTTCGCGTGATTTCCATCTGATAATAAGATACATCTTTTGTTCAATTGCATCTTAAATGAAACAAGTCTGAAATTAGGACGCATCTTAAACTGGTAGTATCTTAAATCTTCAAATCACAGATCCATTCCATCTTAAATCAAGATGGTTTTACGATTTTCAGGAGGCTCAACAGCTGAAGTTCAGACACGTCTTACGAATTTTAAGATGGTTACAGGTATACACGCTGTAAGCACACCTTCTAATAGCGTTAGTTAGTGTAACGGCATGCACAAAAATGTAGTATTCTTCTCATTGGTCGAGTTCCCGGTGTTGCAGCACTAAACGAACTTTATTTTACGCTAATTGTGACTATCCTTGACGTCTTCGGACAATTTATAGCAGCGTGAGAGGGTTTAGCACAGTTTTAACGAGAAAAGAAAAAAGCCGTAGTACGTTATACAGTACAAGAAAGCGTGCATGGCTTCGGGCGTTATAGCACTAAATAAAGACTAATTAAGCCTCCGCAGTCTTTTGTTTTGACGTAAAACAATTTTAGTGTTGTAAATGTGTGCTTCGTTTAAATTACTATTTTTTAAACAGAAAAATTGCTTTCCCTCTCGGCCAAAACCCACAAATCATAATCTACTTCAGACTGTGTTTTATTTATGTTTTTTGTTTAGTTTTCTTTAGCTTTATTTATTTTTTTTTATAGCGTTTTGCTTATTTTTAGTTTTATTCATTAGCAATTTTTTCATTATCGCGAGAACTGAGGCGAAGAGATACGTCCACATTTTCTATTTCTATTTATTGTTTCTTTCCACGAGCTCAGATATTTATGACGTCAGAAGGAAGAACCCACTTAATTGCATTTCCTGTGCTCAACTTCCTCGCCACGCAACACAGAGGCCTCTCCACTTTTACTGCTTATTATCAGGCAAATAGGAAAAGTTTTACATCGAATTTTGATAAGGCGCTGAATGTTATGTGACGTGTTCGTAGTGTACGTTAGCGAACTGATATCACACCAACTCTGCTCGCGTCACATGTGACGTAGTGGAGATTTGGGGGCGTGTCACAGTTATCGAGTTTTCGAAAAGGTTAACTGGTCAGTAACACGACGGAAATACTTTACGTATTATTTAATAACTTTTCACCCACACTGTCTTTATTCAGAGAACTTTAAGTATGAGGTAAATTAGCCTTTTACCAGCACTGCCTGCGATAATATTCCGCCACGTACAAAAACACTCGTTATTAAAGCTGCATTATCTTATCTTCTTTTTCATCGAGCGATTTGGTGAAAATCGAGTATGGTGTAAAGACAGTGTCAATAATACGCATTGCACACTTTCGTCCATCCCGTTTATATGTAGTTTGACGCTAACCGCACACCATACACGATTGTTTCGTTAAACCGCTTCCACGAAAAGAAACGAACGGTTTCTTACATCGTAGCGAGAACGAGATAGACAATACGAAATGTCAATCTAATGTAACTCCAGATCATTGCGTGTCGAATAGCGTTAGTTTAGAAAATATAGGTTGCATACTTTTATTTTAGTTTTGGGTGGAAGGAGTACCGGAAGTCCCAGAAGTCGTAGAAGTCTGCTGACAAGAGTTTCATACGTTTTAGGCGGTTTTTAACAGTGAGCCCTTTCGAGTGTATTGTTTGTTATTTTTTGGGGGTTGGAGGGGGGGGGGATTAAAGGTGGTAATTAAACAACACCAATGAAAATTTTTACCCCGAGTGATGAAATTTTTATAATAATATCGGAGACCGGCTAAAAGGAAAAGGAAAGCCTAAAGGAAAACCACTTCTCCCCTCCTCTCGCGCCCGAATTGAAAATGCACTCTCCCACTCTACGTCCAGCCAAAAAGGAGCCAGGCATGAGTGGTCGATCAATCTGATGTCTTCGGGAAGAGTGCCGGGAAAATGACCCGGGAAATGTGACCGGCCCCGTGCAAATCACGGGCTTCCTCTAGCAGTTATATATTAATGTTTGAAATTCGTACTTTCACGTTTGCAGTCATCGCATAAGATTCAATAAACTTTTGCTAAAACATGATTAAAAATAGAAACAGGTGTAGCCGGAGTACGAAAATCAGTGTTCCGGATTGGTTGGTAATGGTACGCATCCGCGCATCATAAACTACGTGCTGTGCTGTAGTAAGTCGAAGGATCCAAACGGTATTGTTGCAGTGTCGACACGATAATTATTACCAAGACAAAACAAGGACCAAATAACAAAATGCCTGTATAAAACCAAATTAGACACACACCCACACACATTCTCACAGACACGGCCCAATCCAAATACAAATTGTGTTCACTTTCAGATATTACCAAGGAATAAAAACAATCTTTGTGCGCTGCAATCTTTGTGCGAGTTGAAATTGTAGTTCGTTTCGTTCGAGTGAACTCTAATCAGTTTTTATTTGTTTGCTTTCACAGCTGTGAGTTCCGTAGGGATACTAGCTCAAGGTTGTTTTTTTTTT
>JAHWFP010178893.1:0-18294 GCA_023313725.1 Lithobius niger | reverse complement strand
CCGTATTTATTTAAGAGTTCAATGTACTGACAACCATATTGATTGCATCTGATAAACTTAATCAAAAAAACTATGCAACGTATCACTTTGAACTAAGGAAAACATTATGTTGGAATTAAGTACGCTCTTCTTCCGGCCTTTTTAAGCTGTTAGTTCTTGTTACCTACATCATCATCACAACTGCTGTCGTCTGCTTCCAGATCTAAATTTGAAAACGCCACGTTTTCCTACGATATTTGGATAGCCGTTGTGTTTTCCAACGAAAAATGTGGCATTCCCCTGATGAATCTTCAACACCCTTCGTTCCCAAGCATCACATACCTGGCGCATGACAAGCTAACGACACAGTTCACACATCGTTGGAAAACACAACGGCCTTCCAAATATCGTAGGCAAAAATGATGTGTTTTTAAATTTGGATCTGGAAGCAGACGACAGCAGTTGTGATGATGATGTAAGTAAACAAGACCTAACAGCTTAAAAATAGCAGAAGACGACGAATGCGAGTATTTCCCTTGTCTGTTCGTTGAACATTTTCAAACGCGGTGTTTGTGAAGTGTTTGAACATACAGCGTACTTGATTCCAACACAACTGATAAACTTCTCTGCAGAGTAGTTCTTGAGTCAAACATTCACTGGTCCCACAAACACAGCAATCATCAGTAATGTGTGTGCCGAGCCTTACCGATAGAGCCCTGCTTGCAGAGTATTAACGCCCTAAGACTACAGCCCTAACAGTTATTAAAAAGTTGGTCCTCAGGCACCGCCGCATCACCAGAAAAGTTCCACATCAATTATTTTTATTATGGTTTCTGCCATGGTTATTAAACGTCTCGACGAGACCTTCCCATTGGCTCTAACCTAAGGTCAACTGTAAGTTATTTAGTGAAAACCATTTTACATATCGTCAAAAAAAAAATCTCATCCCATGTCGATCTATGAAGGCTCAGTTCCTGAAAACCATTTTCTTTACTTTGCTTGTCTTTATGTAGTGTTTTTACATGCTACAGATTGAATTTTGGCATTATTTAAAATCGCTAGCCATTGTCCTCCAGAACCGCTTACAGCACATTAGGTCGTTCGTTTGGCATTTTTTTAAATAGCTCTAAATGCCCTTTTGACGCAAATGTCCATCTTCCCCTAAAACGCTTTAAGATCAAAATCATGAAATAGCTGAATAAACGCTTCCCTTTAAATGTCCATTTTCTGCTGCAGAATTAACTACAGGCTTCAAACATTTAAATAAAATCATCTTTTTATTCAAGGCGATTCACAATTGGGAATAGCCGTGCATTTGCGCCACCATTTTCTAGAAGTTAGCTCCAGGCCGAAAGTTGGCATCAGGACACATCAATTATTCTATTCTAGAAGGAAGATAAGTGTTTTTGCTGCTGTTTTAGCATGCAATTGTTGCCAATCCTGTAATTATGAAGTGGTTAGGCCACTTAAAAACGAAAGTTTTAACTAGTGAAAATTAGTTTTTACTTACCTAAAATACTTACCTTCAGTAATATTGATAAAACCACCTTTTTACGCTATTTACTGCTCGCTTATGAACTAAAAACCCTATTTTTTATGTTCTCCCTAAGCTTTTCTCCACTGCCGCCAGGTGGCGCTGCACGTCCTTACCGACGTCAGCGCCCCCACCAGTCCAACCGCATCACTTTCACGGGCACTCCGGTTCAGTGATTGCGGGGAGGCGGGCGGGTCCTTACTGAAGGTAAGTATTTTAGGTAAGTAAAAACTAATTTTCACTAGTTAAAATTTTCGTTTCTTACTTCCTGCAAATACTTACCTTCAGTAATATTGCTGAATTTGTCAGACAGGAGGCGGGAATCACCACCCCAACCAGGAACCCCGGAGAACAAGCTTACTAAACCACACACACACTGCCACCAAAACACTAATAAAGAACCAAAAGGCAACCAACCCACCAGGACCAGGTATCCAGCGACGCCATGCCCCCATAGACAGGCCCATGGTCCCCAACCAACAGCCGGGTGAGTTAGCCCAACGCCTGGCAGTACCTCCACCTCATCCTTGAGAACCTAGCTCAGGAACAAGGCACACAAGCCCAGAAAACCGGCCCGCTCCACTAGAATTGCCGTAATGGAGCACAGCCAGAATAACACACTGAAACAAGGCACACCGACTCGGGCTTCACCCTCAGAAAGCCTGGCCAGCCACAACATGGCTTGCACCACAGATCCGCCCGCCCCAGGCCACTCGGGACCCCCAAGGAAGTACGCACAAACAGGGGCGGGTGGCGCAGGGAGCACGCTGCTACTGCTACGTCCAGCGGCGTCCCGCACCAAGAGTGTAAGAAATGTCCGCGTTACTCCAGCGAAATCCTAAACCTACAATTACCGTATTGTTTCAAAGCAGGTCCAGAAGAAATACTGAAGTACAACTGTACATTTAATAGCGACATTTCGAAAGGTACAACACTTGACCACATGGCTTAAAACAAACACGGCGTAAACAACAAGACTGCAGCTTGCATCCCTTGCTGCCCGCATCAACACCAGAACGCGAGTGAGCGTTCGCTCCATCCGAAACCGGAAGGCATCTCCCCACTAGGCGAAAGCGCTTGATCAGCCAGATACAATTCTCCAGGCATGCACAATGCATAACCACCGACCAGGCTTCCAAACACTCTTTCCTGAATTGGGGAAAGTACATTTCAGTTTCAGGCTTTTAACACTACCTTGACATATTAAACAACGACAAGAACACTGTAAACCCTCTGCTGGGAAGAACCATTCATAGTTAGGCTATGACAACCCACACACTCTCCCATCCGTCTCATGCAAACACAATGCTACAGAAGGTATAACATTACTTATGAGTCACAATTATAGAACACCGCTGAACATAGCCTATTCAACCGCCCTGGGTTCAGCCATTCCGACAACATGTCTGCACCATTTAGTGCAGACGGCACGTTATATAAACAGAAATATAGCTTTCGTAGCCAATCCCCCAAAAACATACATTTAATGGCAATGTGCTTTGACCTCAAGTTTCTCACCTCATTCCTAGCAAAGCGGATGGCAGAATGGGAGCCACAGTACAATGAAGGTGTTGTAGCCAACGGTGCCAATACCGAATGTGACACGCACTGTGTAGCCAGGCCAATACTCCTACAGCCGGAATCATTGCAATGAATTCCGCCTCCATTGTACTGAGGCACACCATACTCTGCTTCCACAGCCCCACAAAACAGGCACGCTACCCAAGAAGACAATGTGCCCACCGAAACTACGCCGGTCGACTCTATCGGCTGCCCAAGATGCAGCTACACACGCATACGATTCAGATCCTGTGACACTTGAAAGATCAATAGCATAATGTTTCGTACTGACAGTACATAAGTATCGCAGTATGGTCAACAATAAGCGAATATGAATGGACGTAAAGGCATTGGTATATTGGAAATGTACACTTGTCTCATCTTCGTCACGCCTCGTTTGAACACCAGTACCTGCAGACATGAACTGGCACACGTACTGGTACACGCACCGTACACGTTTCATCGACGTCATACCTCTTCGTGAGTTGCGAAAAGTAAGATTTGATGAATTACTGTCACGCCATAAATTTTTTGAAAGGAAAACCCTAATACGTTTTTTTTTTTTTTTTTTTTATTTCGAAAGACGTGAGTTCGAATTTGGATTCAAGCAACGTTACTACATTTGCTCTAAGAGTTGCGTTTCTGGCTAACAAAAGCAAAACATCCACATAAAACTGCATCTAAACCAAAATGATAAACACAGGTTAAGTCCCAAGAACTGAGAAAATCCCATCATCACTAATGGCTTTTCAAGTTCTTCCCATCACAGTCACCCACTTTGGTGAAGACCATATACGGCTGTTTGCAATAGGTGTACCATGGTGAACCTCAGGTTTGAATCCTTTGGGGATATTCATGCAGGTTTTGCAATCCAACGTACCACACACTGGATATCCAAATCAACACTTGTCCACTTCAGAATGGATACCAATAATACATAAAAGAATCTAACCTAAAACAAAATTCACAACTGGGCTGAATACTCCATCAAAATCCACACCGCTTGCATGACAAAACCCCCGAGCTACTAGTCGGGAGCGGAAACGTCTAACGCTTCCGTCGGTATCCTTCTACCTTGTACAGTAAAACCTCTTTAACTCGAACTCCAGCGAGACTGGCAAAGCAGTTTGAGTTAGGCGGAGTTTGAGTTAAACGGAAATGCATAAAATCATAAGAAAGGCAGTTAACATGGGAAATACCAAGTACATCTTTACATCCAATGTTTGCTAAGTGCAGATTGGTTTAATATGTGAAATGTACTACTAATGTACTAATAATTCCTCAGTAAAAACAGCAGAAATACTTTGTCGTGTACAGAAGCGACACAGAATGCATGGTATCAAGAAGTAAAATTACCATCTGGAGTTTGAGTTAACCGATATTTGTTTGAGATAACGAGGGTAATTTTGTATTGAGCCAACCAAATAGCACAAAATTGTTTGACTTAACCGATAGTTTGACTTAAGCGAGTTTGAGTTAACGAGGTTTTACTGTATATCCATTTACATCCCCACTTCCATATCTATAGTTACATTAACACTGCGGAACATAATTTCATCTGGGGTGTGATAGTACAGATCCAACCTACCTACCCTTTGCCCCGTCTGACGGACTACTACTTCTCTTCACCAATACTGATAATCTAAAGGAGCCAATTTGGGGGAGGAGCCTACACTATTACTACGAATGAATGGTCGTGGAGGAACTTCTTCAATGGTTAGTGGGCCCTCAGTCGTATCTTCGGCTTCTACCCTAGAATTACCATCCGATTCCGACTCTGTACCCGAACTAAGTCCCTTTCCATAGTTAAATGTAGTTGCACTTAGACTGGGTTGGGCACACCCTGAGGCCTATACTGCAAGGACCTCTTCTCCCTTCCCCATAACTTAACCTCATCAACTGTTATGTTTAGTGTCAACGACCAAGTAAGTTTGGGGATTCCACGCTACTGGAAGTGCACATAACACATTGCACCAGGCCTTCGTAATGTCTGACTGATACACCTCGATCAAACAATAATGTACAAGGGACCCTAAAGCCTAAGTATGAGTGAGGGTACCTATGCTTCAGGTAGGTGAAACGTACATACAAATTCTGCCCAGATTGCGTGGCAGAGAAGTCTCGTGAAGTATTGCACGTACCCCTTCTAACAACGTGCGGTTAAATCGCCCAGCGATTCCAGCCATAGCTGGTGAGTAGGCTTTGGTTCGCTGGTATCTGATACCCAACCTACATAATCACAAAATTCCATACCTCGGTCCGTGCGAACATTTACAAAGTTGAGGCTAAATTGTCTGTCACTTCTGGCACGAAAGTCAACAAACGTTTGAAACGCATCGCTTTCCTTAGCGATGGGAAACACCCATGCATAACGAGAATAATCATCAAGTAAAGTAAGCACATATCGACAATTACCCAAGGATACCGTGCGATTTGGTCCCTAAACATCCATGTGAAGGAGCTCGAGGGGCTACTTACTCGGAAAAGCACCAATACCCTTAAAACTGGCCCTAGTCGATTTGGTTACCTTGCAGACCTCGCACTGAGGAGAGTTAGGCTTCACTCCTAGTAGCCATGTACCACCTTGGAGTTATCTAAATTTAACAGGCCCAATTTACGCTGATGACCGAGCCTCGAGTGCCAGGTTTCCACAGAAACCGACTTAATTGGATTTAACTTCAACATGTACTGTAAAGTCCCCCTTCTGATTCATACTTAAGCCAAGGGAACCCTTACTCGAACCAGATGAACAAGCTACAGCTCCATTCACATGTTTTGGTTTGACCTTATGAGACAACAATGCATACACAATACAACTTATTTGCGATTCGCCAAAAAAAATTGGGCATAGTGGCCCCGTGCGACCGCATATAGCCGCCAGACCCCAAAGGGCATCAGAATCACCCCCCCCACTCAGCCTAAGGACCCAAGGAAGAGAAGACAGTCGAAGGCAAAAGGAGGGGGGAGAACCCTACTTCAAACCCATAGTACTAACCGTCCAAGTTGCCAAACTCCAGTGAGACTATGTCTTGATGCACACGGCAGGAGCCAACGCAGCTGCCATTCCAGGACCAAAGAAATGTAGAGGCAATAACGATTAATGTAAACATACCCTAACATACCATAAACACATAGGCCTATGGGCAAACGCCCATGGAGACACTCACCATACCGTCGGCGACTGCGCAGCGACACCTGGCGACGGCTTTTTTTTTTTTTTTTTTTTTAATTGGTCCCGCCGCGCCAGTGTCATAGCAGCCACGCTCACCGGCGACATGTGACACCCTCGAAGTGACAACTGGCAACAGAACGGCGACAATGTGTCCCGCTGCGTCAGCGTCATAACAGCTACTTACCCTGGTGACAACTGGCTACAAAACGGCGACGTTGTGTCCCGCTGCGTCAGGGTCATACAGCTACTTTCCCTGGCGACAACTGGCTACAGAATGGCGACAATTTGTCCCGCTGCGTCAGCGTCATACAGCTACTTTCCCTGGTGACAACTGGCTACAGAACGGCGACAATTTGTCCCGCTGCGTCAGCGTCATACAGCTACTTTCCCTGGTGACAACTGGCTACAGAACGGCGACAATTTGTCCCGCTGCATCAGTGTCTAGTAGCTACTGAGTGTCGCCGATGGTGCTACACGTGTTGCCAGTGGCGACAGTGTGGGTCCGGTTAAAAACCGGCTTCAATTTGCACCCCTCGGCTCAACCAGCGTTGCAATTATGTCCAAACGCGGCACTTGCAACTTTTTTTTTTTTTTTTGCTGGGATAGTCGGACCACGGACAGCGCCCGTGGCCGGCTTTTTACCACTCAGTGTAGGAACCGCACCGCTATTTTCCCCACCGGGAGCGGTCGTCCTATTCATCCTCTCAACACTACTGGTTTTCAACTTACCGCCACTGTCGGCCACTCACCTAACGCCTGCCATCGGATCGGCACGGACCTGCCTTGCGGGACGGTGACAACTCCACTGGCTCACTCTACAAATCACCATCTGCATGAAAAAATTGGTATTTCAACACGAACATCCCGGGGAAGAACGGGAGGCAACGACGCCTCCGTAACCACGAATCACAAAAGCTTCATTCTCGGCCGCCATCTTGCCCTCGGCAACGACCGGCCGACCAAAAAACACCGCCGGCATGGCAGTATCCGTTAAGCCTACCGTCTACCGACCGTTGCCGTGCTTCGATCCTGTTCCCACCGTGCTGCTTTCCAATAAGCCGCTCGTCGGATCCACTTCTTGACATCGAAGCCCGTTGTTGTAGTCCATAATACGCGTTGGTTAATTCGCGAAGCACGCAGTAAAAACTCGCATAACCATCCACGATGGAGTGCTCGAAAAGTGATGCGGTTGGACTGGTGGGGGCGCTGACGTCGGTAAGGACGTGCAGCGCCACCTGGCGGCAGTAGAGAAAAGCTTAGGGAGAACATAAAAAATAGGGTTTTTAGTTCATAAGCGAGCAGTAAATAGCGTAAAAAGGTGGTTTTAGCAATATTACTGAAGGTAAGTATTTGCAGGAAGTAAGAAAAAGAAAGTTGTTTCTCGAGCCTTTTACGAAAAAATCGGTGCGGGCGGTCGGGTTTTTTTTAAATTATTTATTTACTTTTTTACCATAATATAGGGGTTGTAATTTAAACTTTAATTTAATTTAATTGAAATTTTAATTTGACAACTGCACACCTGACCTCCTTACATTTATAACCACAAAACCAAGGTTCTAATACTAGTTGGTCCAAATTGTTGCGTGCTGCAACAAAATATCAGAATCCAGAACTTTTCGTGAATGTTTTGCCAATTCTGGCTTGTTATACCATATAAATTTTTTTATTCCACATGGCAGATAACACCCTCATTCATTTAACGTACTAAGGTGAGGAAAGTTTGTTCCAGCTGTGTGAACCAAAGTATTATTAAAACCTAGCTTAAAAGCTTCAAGCCAGTGGATAACAGCATTGTGTAGTTGGAATTTACTGTTGGTGGGATCAGTGTAGTGTGCCTGTCTGGTAACTGCAGTCTTTGGCTACTAGCTTTTAGTACGTCGAAAAAATTTTTTTGATTAACAGTTTCTTTAGTTTCTGGTGCTTTCACTTCTGGCTTTATGAAATATGTAATGTACCATCCAAAGTCACCAACAATGTCCAATACACGTGCGTGAGGAAAAATACGATCACCGCCGTCTTTCGTCCTGGAATTAGCCACGCGTGTGGTAACATTGCATTTGTCAACATTCAGTCCTTCCGGAAGCACAAAGTTAGCAGTTGGATCCAATGTTTGTTTATGATACTCTGGTAAAGCTGCAATACGGTGCAATTTTTTCCATAGCTGCCTGAAATTCCCCATGGGCAAATTTCGATAGATTTATACACGAGCTGAACTGACACGAGCTGAGAGTTGGCCATGGATGAACGTAAACAAACTTAAAAGCGATACGCCTAACGCACTTGCATTCGTAAAGTAATCCGGTGATACAAGACGGTTCTAATAAATAAAAAGTCTACACCAAACTGAGCAATACCTAAAGCTTTAGCTTAGAGCATCCACGATTGGCTTTAACCCAGTCGCGTGCCAAGCCAAGAGTCAATTAGCGCACGCGATGCATTGCATGACTCGACCAAGCAGTGCCGCTGTCTTTCAAAGAACTTTCGTTTGCTGAAGCGCTCATGACTGTTCCGTTTGCAGGCGCTGATAAAGTGCTTCGAGAAGCAATGCGAAGCAGAAAAATTGGTGCTTTTTTGGCTTAGCTTCAGCTAGGGCTTAGGGGCTTAGGGGAGCTTAGCTTCCCCTTGTACGTGGACGCTATCGACGTGACGTGAGATAATGGCAAATTTTTCAGCCTAACGGTCGACTCTACTGAGACTAAGAGACGCCATACCGATAATTAGTTTTGTGTGCTCGCTGAAACACTAATTTATAAAACGAATTTTCAAAAAATAACGTTGCAATTCTTGATTTCCTACTGACATGTGTAGCGAGTGAGTGCATCGTTCGCAAGTATGTGCATATTCACAGATTCTGAAATATATTTCGTAATTTTTGATTGTTTGCTTAGTTTGCCAGACTGAATCCCTTCACTGCAAACAGCCTAACTAAATCTAAGTCGTCTACACAGTGCTGGAAAACAACTGGCGCACACGTTTTTTACCAAGAGCCCAAATATTCACAAACGAGTTATTTTTATAAAAACGCCAGCCATCTTGTTTCCTACGATGATCGTCCCGTTTGCTCACAAAGCGCTGAATGTCTACTGGTGACGTCAGCATTGAGCCAAGAAAGCTATTTGCTGAAGCGCTTTGCCAAACGGATCGCACGGATTCTGAGGCAAACTAAACGGTAACGGGTGACGTCAAAAATTTCCCATCCCGCTTTACTCTTATTGCAAGGAAGTTGTGATGTTAGCGTGATATAGCGCCTTAACCGGAAGTACGGTTTTGTTCTCGGAAACTAGGCTATTGGCGCTTCTTATCTGTATTCTTTGCTGTCGTTGATCACTTGTTGTCCCGTTGCACACGTTTTTGCAGTAATAATCGCCTACACACCGTTCATTTTCACAAATCGACATAGGAAATCGATGAATACAAACACTCACACACAAAAAAAACAAACATATAAAAAAAAAAAAAAAGAGTCCAGTGAATTCAAAATTCGTTTGAACAGGTCGTGAGTTGAAATTTCTGGTTGCCGTAAACCAAAAAAAAAAAAAGATCAGTGCGGGGGGGTTTTGAGTTCGTGCGGCGGGGCTTGAGAAACAACTTTTTTTTTTAATGACCTTAGGAATTAGTTTTAGCTGTATTAAATACATGATACGGTCATCTGCTATTATGAGAGTTCTCCACAAAACTTCTAACAGGTCCGTTTAAAATGCTCATTCTCATAAAATTAATACAAACACTCGGTATTCGCGAATTTTCGATAGTTCTTAAAAGGTGTTGGCATAAGCTTTGACTGTCTTCATCAGGCATTGTGCTGTTTTTTTCCCTGGCGATTCAAGTGCACATCGAGAAGGATAAACCACTGATGAACATCCAGGCCCCCTCGAATCAGCGATTATATATATTGTGAGAGACGACCGAACAAATCGTCTGCTTGACAAGTGGGACAAGGCTGATGGATACAGTAGGCTACAGGCCAGTCCGAAATCGAATTGCAGCGTGAGCAACGAAGTAAACAGAAGAAAAAAACAGCACAACGCCTCATAAGGAAAGTCGAAGCGTATTCCAAAACCTTTTAAGGAATGTCGAAAATTCACGAATAGTGAGCGTTTGTATTCATTTTGTAAGAATGAGCGTTTTAAACGGACCTGTTCGAAGTTTTAACTCCGAGTTATGTTGGATTTTGGAGGAATCACGATCTAACAAACTGTGAACCAATTTGTGAACAAATGAGAAAAAGGCATTGTGTTAACGCTAAATTGAATACGAATCACGTACGTGAATGATTGCATAATCGCCAACTTTTCTATGATAAGAGTCAACATTATCCCAGGACGTAAGTTAAGAGTAGAAAATCGGTTAGGCTATTGCTTTATTTAACACCCTCCTCTGATTTTTGCCAAATAAAGCGGGCTCGTCTGATTTTTGCCAAATAAACTGGGTGTTTAATTTAGTGGTTTGCGATTTAAGAAAATTGTTTATTTTCCGCTTTACGTGTACTCACTTTTCGGAATGTTCTTTATCTTGGAATTGTTCAATTGTCTTTAATAATTTTTGCGCAACGTCCATGGCGCCCTCATCCGGCGGACAACCCATTCTCTTTTTATCAGCTTCATATGTAGTGAAGCTTGGGTCACTGAAATACTAAGGTAAGAACAACGAAATTACTATAAGTACAACAAAACAATTTTTCCTACTGTAATTTTAAAAACGTCACAAAACTCACCACTGGAGGGGATAGTTCGCATTGGTACGGGTTAAAACTGGATATGAAATTCCAAGAATCATCACCCATTTCGTAATCCAAGTCGCCCTGGAATCGGAAAATTAAGAAAAATTTAATTCAGTGATGTGGGTATGGAGAGTGGGTTTAAGCTATCCGGCTGCTGGTCAAGAAGGTTACGTTGCATTGAGATATTCCTAGTTCTGGTTTAAGCTTTCAGTGTTGAAAAAGGAACACAATTTTACTTTAGTGAGCCATCCAATGTTGAAAACAAAATCATTCTCCTATGTTTTAACTACACATAGTCAGTTACGACGAAATTCTAGTGGCGTATCGAAGAAAAATTTAATGGGGGGGGGGGGGAGATGAAGTGCAAAAATTACCAACTGGAACCCCTGTATTTTTCTGAAAAACGTTTTTGCTATTTAGCTATCAATTTAGCTATCACAGTGCCTCGCTAGCCAGGCACTTAAAGGTGAAATGATCAAGTTCAACATATCTTTGAGCTAAGACTCACTCAGAATGAAAACTGAATGTCAGATGGAACAACCCTTTCATTCTTACCAGATCAGTTCTATCTTCCGTATCAGACATGTCTTCTTCGTCACTCACAATGGCTTCATATTCAAATTCTTGGTAGCCCCGAGCACCAGGGTCGTCGTGAATCTCGCCATCAGACAAACTGTCAGCGTTTGTTGGTGACTGGTCTGGAGTAATAGTCTCGAAGAATTCATCAGCTGTTAAAAGAATTTGTTTCAGCGAAATTTCAGAAACACTACAATTTTGCCGGCCCCAGCTGGCTAAAAATGGTTTCTTTGTGCCTAAAATATACTTAACCTGACAATTTAGCATTACATTCCACGAATGTGATGTTCCCCTGGAGGTTTCTTCCGGTGCGCAGCCGCCTGCTTGCATGCCCCCTACCGCGCATGCGCGTGGTAGTCCTCCCTTATAAAAGCGACAGCGTGCACGCTAACGGCATTCATTTTACTCTCAATTTGTCAGGCGGTGACTCGAGAGGGGAGGCAGGGCGGGGAGTTAGGTTAAGTATGTTTTAGGCACAAAGAAACCATTTTTAGACGGCTGGGACCGGCAAAATGTTCTTTCTTTGTTGCCAAAACATCTTAACCTGATAATTTAGCATTATCAACAGACCTCGTTAATTTTGGTGGCGGGCACCGTCCTGACGGGCGCCCCGGGGTGCAAGCAGGCGTTCCCCCAAAAACTTTTTATCTGGAAGAGAAAAAGTTTGCACTTTATTCAGAACGGATGAAAACAGGAGGTTGGTCTCTTTCGTAGGATTTGGTGGCCCTGAAAAGGACCGTTGTTTGGGTCTTGCTTCCTCCTGGATGGCTTGCTTCCATCTGGGTGGCTTGCTTCCTTCATGGATGGCTTGCGTCTGTGTTCTGAGTGCTTAATGAGGGGTTGACCACGGTTCTGGCTGCGACGAGCGGTCCCAGCCGGTGTAGTCCTGATTCTTCTCTTGACATGTCCCTCAGGTAGTGGGAGGTGAAGGTGGTCTGGTGGTCCCAGGATGCTGCTGCCAGGATCCTCTTCTATTGGGACGGCGTTGTGGTGGGCCCATGATGTGGAGACAGCTCTCACTTCATGCGCAGTCACTCTCATGGTCTCATTCGGAGTTTTTTCGTATGCTGCTTCGATTGTTTTCTTAATCCATCTCGATACCATGGCTGGCGATGTTTCACCAGATTGGGGATCGACTGGGAGGAAGAGTTGGTTTCTTCCACGGCGGATGTCTTCATGACGAGTCCGGGCTAGGTAGAAGTGTAGGGCTCTGACTGGACATAGAAGGCGTTCTGGTTCGTTTCCGACTAGGGTGGATAGAGCAGGAAAGGTGATTGGTTTCGGTGGTTCCGAAGGTTTCTGTGTTTTGGCTCTGAATGTTGATCTTGGATATAGGGTGACAAGAGGAGAAGTTGGGGCCAAAGATGCAGTATGCAGGATCTGCTGAGAGGGCTTGGATTTCAGAACAACAAAGACTGGCGGCTAACGTGACTAGAAAGACCGTCTTACGGGTCATGAGGTGAACGGAGGTGTCCTGTAAGGGTTCATATGGTTCGCCCATTAGGGACTGGAGGACGAGTGAAAGGTCCCAGTCTGTTATCGTTCTTCTGGTAGTGGGCCTTTCGTTTTCGTATGAGCGAAGAAGGGCTGAGATACGGTAGTCAAGTAGGTTCATGTTGTTGGCGGCTTTGAAAACAGTGTTTAGAGCAGAACGGTAGACTAGGATTGTAGAGCCTTTGAGTTTGTCGATGTTAAACAAATCTCTGAAGAAGTTTAGGAGGGTGGGAAGAGGTGGGTTGATAGGATTAGCTTGTTTTGTGATACACCAACGAATCCATTTTGACCAGTGGCTGTCGTACATCCGGTTAGTGGAGTCCCTTGTTGCCTTTGAGGCGATGCGTTCGGCCTCTTCTTGATGAATTCCTGCCTTTTTGAGGAGTTTGATGATAGTAGCCACCCGTGTAGGTTGAGGTTGGATACGTTCGGGTGTAGCTTTGTTCCCTTCTGTTGGGATAGAAGATCTGGTTGAGGGGGTAGACTTCTTAGAGTGTCGACTAGAAGTTCTAGAAGGAGTGGGAACCATGCTGCTGATGGCCAGAGGGGGGCTATGAGCAGAAACAAGCTCTGGCTTTCCTGGATTCTTAGGAGAACCTGAGGGAGGAGCTTGAAGGGGGGGAAGAGGTAGGCGAATAGGTTGTGCCAAGGGAACGTCAGGGCGTCTACTGCTACTGCACTTTCGTCCGGAATCGGGCTTATGTAGAGGGGAAGTCTGGCATTGTGCCTCGTGGCGAACAGGTCTATCATCGGAGTGCCCAAGATGGTGAAGAGAGATTCGCAGATGAATTTCTTGAGGCACCATTCGCCCGTTGGAGGTTTTTGACGTGATAGGGAGTCGGCGATCACGTTCCTGTTGCCTGGAATGTGGAGAGGAAGAAGTGTGATGTTGTGCGGTATGCAGAGGTTGAATAATTCCGATGTTAGATGATGAAGAGGTCTGGATTTCGTTCCACCTTCTTTCCTTATGTAGGCCAGGGCAGACGTGTTGTCGGATTGGACTTGGATTGTCTTGTTCTTGATTTCGGGAAGAAAGTGTCGGAGAGCGAGTAAAATTGCTCGAAGTTCGAGGGTGTTGATGTGGTCCGTGCAGGTTGACGGCCAAAGGCCTGAGGTTTCTTGTGTACCCAGGTGGTTCGACCAGGGCATCCCAGCCGGTTCTTGAAGCGTCCGTGAAGAGGAGCAGCTCGGGATGTGGTTCGTGGAGGGGTTGCGTCTGTGTGAGGTTGGTGACATCGGACCACCACAGAAGGGAGTCCCTCGGAAAGTTGGGACTGAAGGGAATTGCTTGTCTGGGAGGTCTTGATTGATTGCCTGGTTGTCTATGCGGTGGTGGTGAAAAGGTCTTACCATCCAACGACCGTAGGGTACGAGATTCGCCATTGCGTCCATCTTCCCGATGAGAGAGTTTAGTTCTCGAGGAGAGAAGCTTGTTTTCGACCGAAAGTGGCGGATGTGGAAGAGGAGGTCTTCTATCCTTTCCGGGGAGGGGGCAATTCTTGCTGAGTGGAGGTCGAAAGAAGCCCCTAGGAAGGTGAAGACTTGTGCTGGTATCAGGCGGGATTTTGTGTAGTTTATTCCGAAGCCCAGTTGATTTAGCAGGGAAATGGTCTTGTCCTTGTTTTGTAATAGTGTGAGAGGGTCCGGGTTGTTGAGGGCCCAGTCGTCCAAGTAGGCGTTGGCTTGAATCTCGTTTTGGTGTAGATGAGCCAGTATCGGTTTGAGAACCAATGTAAAAATTCTGGGGGCTGCATTCAGGCCGAAGGGAAGACAACGGAATTCGTAGACCTTTTGGTTGTAAATGAAACGAAAGAGGTGCGTGATGGCCGGATGGAGCGGGACATGGAGATAAGCGTCTTCCAGATCGATGGAGATTGTCCAGTCATTTCGTTTGAACGAAAGACGGATGGATTCGAGAGTTTCCATTTTGAAATGGACGTTGAAGATTAATTTGTTGAGGGGTTTCATGTTGAAAATCAAGTGGGAGCCTCCTGACTTCTTTGGTCGGGCGAAGATGGAGCTGTAGAAGCCCGGGCCTGGCTTGCGGCATACCCTTATTGCATTCTTCCGCAGGAGTTCGGAGACTTCGAACGAAAGTTGTGGAGTTGATGGCGGGGAGAAATCCCATGGCGGTGATGGAAGGAGCGGTGGGTTTGACAGAAAGTCCGGGCGAAAGCCGTGTTTGATGATAGAAAGGACTTCTGGGTTCCCTGTTAAATGTAGCCAGGCTGGGAGGAAGAATCTTAGTCTTGCACTGACTGGAAGGCAGGATGGGTGGGATGCGTCATTGTTGGTTCGTACGAGAGTTGGTTTTGCACCCTGGTGACGAGTGGCGGCTACGACGATCTGGCGTGGCTGCTCGTTTCTGCTTGTGTTGGCCGGGGCGAGAGCGAGGCTGGTCAGGCCGAAAGGGCTGCGGGTTTTTCGGACGAGAGTCTTTTTGGCGCGGGGACTGCGAGGGGCCAGGCGTCCTAATCCAGTTGTCCGGAGAAGGGCGAGGGTTGGGCTGTTTATTCCTTGAGGCCGGACGAGAGGAAGAAAAGATTTGCTTGTATGGCTTGGGTTTTCTAGCGATGTCAAGGTGCGGGGCGAGAGTCGGGATGAGGCCCCGGAAGAGCGTGCCCGTCTCATGGATGGGCTGGTTGCGGAGTCGGTGCATCGTGCAGACGTTGAGGTTGTTTGCGGACGAAAGAGCAATGTCCCGGAGGAGTAGAGTATTGTTGAACAGGGCTCTTGTGGCCCAGTTGATGGAGTGATATGTGGCGAAGCTCGCCTTCTGAAAGAGCTGCATTATTAGGGACGAAAGATTGCGGATTTCTTCGGGGCTTGCGTCCGAGGACATGCTTTCGCACAGGGCGTTCACCGCAGTGTTGAGGACGTCGGCTTGGGAAGCGGCACGCAGGCTTAGCCGGAGGCATTTGTCGTTCTCGTACAGGACGAAAGTTGGGATGTCAGCTTTCTTCGGGATGGAAAGAGCGGTGCCGAAATCCATCTTTACCTCGCTGCATAAGAATTCGCATTTCGGGTAGGTAGCAAAGTTGTTCGGGTTCGTGGCGCCGTCACCCAACGGCCGAAAGAAGCTGTTTTCACGGCCTGGACGGGGAGGAGGAGGTTCCTTGTCGAGGACGAGAGGATCGCCTTTGCCGAGTAGGGAGCCTTCGTTGCGGAGGAGGCAGGTTACCAGCGTGGTGGATTGCCCGAGGAGGTTGCGGGGTTTGTCGTCTTTGTCTCGGGGGTCAAAGCCAAAGCCGGTTTTCAGCCCACGGTTGACGGTCGGAGCGTCGGGTGACTGTGAGGGCTTGATGAGGAAGCAGTCGGGAACGGTATCTTCAACCGTCTTGAGAAGCGCAGCTAGCGGGAAGACTTGGTCCTCGGCGGCGTCGTCCGGGAAGTGGATCTTCTTGCCGGACGAGGGAGGGATGGCTGGCTGCGGAGCTACGGTAGTTGCCGAGGGGACGGCAGAAGAGGGAGCTTGGGGACGAGGGGAAGAAGATGACTTGTGTCTCTTCTGGCTGCCGGCGGGCGGCGTTGAGCCACGCTTGGCTGAGTCACGGCTGGAGGCGAATGTAATCCACGCTTGCGTGCGGGCGTGTCGGGCAGACGACGTGCAGGAGGGCGGCGGCATGGGATTGTCTTGCATCACACGGACCGTTTCCTGGACGATGTGCCGAACTTCGCTGCGGGAGACGCTTCGACCAATCCGGGAAGAGTTGGACGACAGGTCCAAATGAGAGTTGCGGGCTGGAGAGTGAGTGGCCGTAGCCCGTTGGAGGGACTTCTTGGCTTCACAATAGACGTCTTTCGCCCGTAGAAAATCTTCTCGAAGAGCCGATAGGTCCAAAGGTTCGGCTGGCGGAGTGCGCTGGCCGGGTTGCAAGGGAGAGTCCGAGAAGGCGTTGATGCTTGCAAGAGGAGCTTCAGTGAAGGAGGCGGCAGGGTCGGGCCAACGGCGGCGAGGTCGATGGCGGAGATCCAGCGATTGCCGAGGGAGAAGCCAGCAGGTTGCGGACGAAGGAGAGCATGAGAGGGAGCGGCGAGCGAAGCGGGAGCTTCGGAAGCGGCGGCCATCTTCGGTCAGAATCCAATTTTCCGTACAAAAGCTGGGGAACAGCGGCGCGAGGTGGCGTGGAGACACCTCTGGAGGAAAATGAATGCCGTTAGCGTGCACGCTGTCGCTTTTATAAGGGAGGACTACCACGCGCATGCGCGGTAGGGGGCATGCAAGCAGGCGGCTGCGCACCGGAAGAAACCTCCAGGGGAACATCACATTCGAGGAATGTAATGCTAAATTATCAGGTTAAGATGTTTTGGCAACAAAGAAACGAAAATATCAGTAACCAGTGTTTACAGTGGTAAAATGTAGACATCAGAGAAAAAAATAACACTTTACCACATACAAAGAACAAACTGTAAATGTTCTTTTTACATTTTCCATGACAAGCGGCTTCTTTCTTCAGAAAAGTAACACTGCAATCACAAGTTTACGAAGCAAGCAGTCTGCATTAAAGACTGGCCTTGTGAGGATACACAATACACTAGTCTGAGAAAGAGAGAATAGACTACTGCCACGACTGGGACTCAAACACAGTTTAAAGCACCCGGCTAGTAAACGGGATGTCCTGGGTTCGAGTCCCAGTCGGGGCAGTAGTCTTTTCTTTCTTATCAGACTAGTGTATTGTGTATCCTCACACGGCCAGTCTTTAATGCAGACTGCTTGCTTCATTTACCCTTTACCTTGTGATTTCTTTCTTTATTCACAAATTTACATCACAGTAACGAAAAACTGAATCCATTTGCATTTCAAATTTCGCATAAGTGAGCCAGTTTGTGGCAACCACCAATCTATATAACTAACTTGCGTTGCAACTGGCTTCCCCACTGTCTGCCGAGCCCAGTAGCCAGCTGCGGCCTAACAAGCAGGTGACTACTGATGTACGTGGTCCTGTTAAGTTAATGAGGGCAACACTGTTGTGGAAAATGATGAATGGCAATTAACTCTAATGCACGAAGATTGGGGTCATGCAGAGAGTTAGAGTTAAAAGGATGGAAGTCTGATCCCAAGTCTCCATTCAGGATGTCTACCACATGTAATTGCACTCTCACCTGCAGCTCCCTTTGGGTCTCACCGCATCGCAATCACTGCAGGGGATACAGTAAACAACTCCTCTCTTGGCGAGCAAATGTTGTGTGGGAAATTGAACAGGGGTGGGGTAGGAGGGGTTGGGGGAGTTGGGGGTCTGACACAGGCTAGGTGGGGGG